>CAIGQQ010038783.1:3707720-3718950 GCA_903798035.1 Danio albolineatus | reverse complement strand
CAACTATTTAACTTTTTTTTTATAGTTAATAGTCTGTTACTAGCAAGAATTGTATCATAAAATAAAGTGTGAACAAAAATATATATATTTTACACAAAATAAACACTAAAATAGGATTAATTCTAGATTTAAACTAGATTTGATAGACATTAAATACATGTAGCAAGCTAGTTTACTAACACATTACAAAATCATTGCGATATCCATGTGCTGGTTCTATTTAAATCAACTTAATATCGATAAACGATATCAGATCAATATATCACACCAGCCTTAGTCTCAACCACTAGACAGAACTAGCTAACTGAATTAATAATGTGTCTGAACCACACTGAATTGCAGGTAAAGGGGGCAACATGGAGGGTTACAGGAGTGATCTGCGGGCTGGCGCTCTTATGTGGAGTGTTCATTCTGTGCCATGTGTGTGTGTTTTCTGCATGTGTGTGTGTGTGTGTGTGTGTGTGTGGTAGCAGGACTGTAGTCGTAGTCTCACAGTCGCTCCCATTTAGAAATCCCAAAGCAGCAACAGGAGGAAGAGGGTTGGACAGCGCAAGATGACTGGTGAGATTTTCTGCATGCACCAAAACCAGAGAGACGTCAAAGAGAGAGAGAGAGGGGCGCACTGTTCTCTTACAGCACAATGCCGGGTTTCACCTTCCACCTAAAGGAACGGTCTTTATGTGGCAGGCAGAGACCAGGGCGCTGGGAGCTACCTCATATCCAAACCCTCCACCCGGCCCACAAATAAACACAGCAGACCCTCCCAATTCAGCCCTCCACCTCACCTAGTCCCCCCTGCACATAAGGCTCATTCAAAGCATCTTCATCTGGGCCTGACACAGGAGAGGAGCTACCGAACACCACGGATGAGAGAGAGCGAGACTAACTGTGGGACTTATTTGTTTGTAAAACTGACAGGATTTGCATTTTTGTGTTTTAATGTGTTTATAATGTGTGTTTTAGTGGAATGCAATGAAAATAAAAGCTCATTGGTTATTCAAGGCTGTGTGTGTTCTGTGCATTTTTTTTTAGAAGTGCTGGTTTTGGAAGTATTTGAAGTCTTTGTTAAAGTGTCATAAGCCATGAACCAAACAACTGAGTAAAAAAAAAAACTGACCCGAAAAGACTAGATTAAGGGCGTACTCACACTATGCTATCCGAACTGTGTCCAGGCCCATTTCCCAGATCGTTTGAGAAGTGTGAGTGTGCTGAATCAGGCTCAGGCACGGTACAGTTGGCCGGCCCTGGCCCGGTTGGAAGAGGTGTGCCTGAGCACGGTTCACTTGGGCTTTGGCGCGGTACGCTTGTAGTGTGAGTGCAAAGCACACCTGAGCCAGAAACTGAAGAGGAGATGTGACTTTTGGGGACTGTTTCATATGGATTTATTAATCATTCTTACTGTTTAATGAACGCAAACTGTCGTAGATTATTAAAGACGCAAACCCCTCTCTGCACGACAGCTGCAGCTTTAGTAAACCTTTTAATTCCTGCAGCACGAGGACTTTATGATTGTTTTTGAGCGTCAAAAGTGGCTGATCTGTTTGCCGAAATATTTGACTGCATGTCACTGCATGTCAAACAACTAAAATCATATAATGATGTAAAGAAATGTCCACTGTGCTGAGCGAGAGCGCTTCTCAAACTGAACAGTGCATTATCGATGACGTAAGCGTGCTAAGGCCCGAATGTAATAGGAGTGCGGTCCGAAGGGGAAAACGGGAGGAGGGACAAGCGTGCTTTGGCCTGGTTCAAGGCAACTGTACATAGTGTGAGTACGCCCTTTAAAGGTCTTTAAAACATGAAACAACAAAACATAAATAATTCATATAATGTTTATGACTTTTGTTTATGAAAACTTTTGCACAATAGCCAAAAACACATTTTATGGGTCAAAGTTATTGGGTTTTCTTTTATGCCAAAAATCATTAAGTTCATTTTATATTTTGCAAATTTCCAACCATAAATATATTAATATGAACTCATTTTTGATTAGATTTTGATTAGTTTGATTAACTTCATTTTTAACATCAAAGGTGATTTAATCAGTATTTGGATTAATTCCAGATTTTTATATACAGGGTTTCTGCAGGTTTCACCAGGTCAAATTTAAGACCTTTTTAAGACCCTGAAGAATAAACTTTCAGACTTGTATAGAGCTAAACGCTAAGGATTTATTTAATGGGCCAGCAGGAAAAAACAAAAACAAAAACAAACAACAACAAAAAAAAAAACTAGCCCCATCAAGAAACAAATTCTAAGTAGTTATTTAATAATGTGTCAAATCAACCAGGCCCTAGTTGAATACATGCAATTTTTTTCAACATAACAAACAAACAACAACAACAAAAAAAAAAAACAAACCAAAAAAACATACAACTTTAATAAACTAAATGTCTGCATAACAGACTTTTGTAATATTTGTTTAGTTATAAAATAGTTTTAAATAAGAGTTAGTTATACTTAAATGAAGTTATAAATAGAGTTTTGCTAAAAGTTTTATTGATATGTGTTGTTGGTGAATGGATGTGTGTTGGATCGATTGGGTAGCTTTACATAAACAAAGGAAAATAAAACCTGTTTAAAAACATTTAAGACCTACAAGACCATATTTCTGTACTTTTCCATATTAGGACTTTTTAAGGCCTAAAATTTTGTTTTGAAAATGTAGGACTTTTTAAGGCCCTGCAGACACCCTGTATGTAGTTGTATCTTGCCTAAAGACTCGAAAAATGTTGCTACATGTTCAAACTATTTAGTTAAAATGTGCTGAAACAACTCAATTCTGGAGATTTTTTTGTCCACTTTAATTTGTTGAGTTAATTGATTTCTGTTGGCATATGAATACGCCCATTCCTGACAAAGTATACATCAATGGTAAGCTTATTTATTCAGCTTTCTGGTAACATTTACATACATTTCACTTCCCAAAATTGACACTTATGACTAGTTTTGTGATCCTGGGTCACATTTAAAAATAATTATTCAAAATAAATACAAAGTATAAGGCAAATTTAGGTCATAGATGAAAAGGGGTTGCAAAATATTGTAAAAAGTGTAATAAAGTTTTGATTTGAGCTTTTTTGTTATCTTTAGTGCATTATATTGTGCCTGTTTAATTGTATTTTCTTATTAGTGTGTGAAATGAGCTAATGAACATGTCAGAAATTACATATAAAGCTGTATCTGTGGAAGATGCTTCTAATATTTTAAAAAGCACATCTGATGGACACTATCTCATGAGGTCACTGCAGTTTTCTCAATGGTCGAATGCTCTGTCAGAAGTTTGAGTGATTATACTGTACAGTGTGTATACCAGCATAATCACTGGGGTTGTGAAGTTAGCAGGTTGATTTATGTGATTTATGTCCCCTGTTAGTAAATTACTTATAGGATTTACTACCAATGAAGTAATTGAGGCATGGTTTAGGATAAAAAAATATATATAATGATGACTATAACTAGATAGCACTTTTATTATCATTCTAACTCTGATGATGCTAAACGACAAAGAAATAATATTGCTTGAAGGACCAGCACAAATCTGAAGCAACAGCTAATATAGCTATCACTCTTCATGTAAACGGGCCTATAAATGGACAGACTGAACAGTTGAATTTTGTTTAGAAAGCACTAAAAACAGAAAGCTTTTTGTGCATTGTTCCCGTTCATTTGCAACAACAGCATTTTAGGGGACTTGAATATGCAATGAGTTTTAAAGTGCTAATATTTTAAAATGATCATCGACTCAATAATAATAACACTATTTTGTGAAAACTGTGAGATCATGAACGTGTGTAGCATCAGTCTTTAGATGAGAGAGTACCTGACAACAAAAACAAAAATAGTGGACTGCATATACTACTAGCCTAACATGAATAATACAGTGTTTTTTTTTTCATATTTGCGGATCTGTGTGAACAGGAGTCTTTGATGACGTCTGGTAAAAAATAAAATAAAAAAAAAGTCTCAAAAAAACGTAAAGGAAAAACTTAAAACAGTTCCCCCAAAACTAAAATTCTGTCATCATTTAATCCGCATCAAGTCTTTGCAAACCTATGACTATGAAACACGACTGAAAATATATTGAGAAAAAAGAAAACCTTAAGGCATTTTGTCCCAACAATAAAAGTCAATGGATTATTTTTGGAGCCCATTGAGTTTCATTGCATTATACATATCTTCTATCGCGTTCCACAGAGAAAACATAGCCATGCATGTTTGGAAACGACATGAAACTAAATGACGACAGAAATTTTCCTATCCCATACAGTATTTAGTCTCTAAAAGAGGTTTATCCTGTTCTCTCCTCTCCCTCCATCAAGCCCAGCGGCTGCTTTGAATGATGTAACTGTGCGCTGTAGACAGCAGCACCACAACGCTGACGCTTACAGAGGCGCCCAGAGTCAGGAGAAACGGGCCAAGCGTCGAGCAGGCAGACTAGACGAGCAAAGTCACACTCAGGCCAGGTGCAGCAAGTCTTGCTCCAACCACAGTTAAGAACCAAAAGGTTATGGTTCGGTTCCATCGTCCAGGGAGTCGTTTCTCTACAGGAGTTCTTTGTGGACGTGATTTCGGGGTTTGAAAGCCCAATTAGAGAGCTGAATGGGGGAGTAAGTGGGGGCAGATTTGGACCCTAGACCCTGACCGGAGTTAGGGAGGAGGGGAAGGAAGGGGTACGTACCGTATGCTGGAGTGGCGGCCGCTGCGCTGTACCCGTATGGGGCTCCGAAGCCTGTGAGAACGGTGAAGTACAAGTGTTAAGACTCCTTCATTTGATTCGTGTGAGGGATTAAATCCTACGTGAGTCATGTGAAAGAGCCTTTTATTCTACTGTATATGTTGATAACATGATACTATATTTACTCATTGCCGAGCGAAAAACAATGTTGACAAAATACTGTCTTGAACAACAAGGGATGAAGTTCTGATTTAAACTAAAGACTAATGACTGAGATGCAACAACACATTTAGCTAAATATAATTTTTTAGATAAATAATCAAGGTAAAAAAGTAAAATAACAATAAAATAACAATTAGAAATAACAAAAAAAATTTAAAATTTCTCTGCAGCAATTTAAAGTAACTCAATATATTATTATCCATATTGATTAAATGAGCAATATCGAAAAAATCAAATTGCTTACAAATTTTTTCTGTGTATTAAATTTCTGTAACAAAATAAGTACAAACTTTAGTTATACCATTTACATACTAGTAGAACAGGTTTTCTCCATGTTTGTATGTGATGTAAAATTGTATGTGATTTTAATATCCGGTCACCAAGGTTACACTGATTTAATACAAAAATGTACGAAATAATTTTAGAATAATAACATTTTATAAACGAGCTTATCTTAAAAGGAGATTTAATTCTGTTGTGACAAAGCTACATTTAATTATCAGTGAATCAACTATTACATCTCTGACTAAGGTTTAAATACTTAAACATCTGAAGAAAATATCAGTAAAACTAAACGATAAGCTCTATTTTAAAGCATTCATGCCAAAAAAACATGGAATTAAATTAATAATTAAATTTAAAATGTAATACAATAAAATAAACACTTTATAATTTGAAATAAAGATAAAAAAATAAGGGATACATTTATCTCAAACTTGTAAACAAAAGTAAAGCTTCTGTAGCAGGTTTTGAGTCACTACAAAAACACAGATTGACATCAAACACACACCTGGTGTGACGTATCCTGGTGCTGCCGCAGCGCTGACGAAGGCTCCTCGTGTGAGAGTCGGTCTTCCTCTTCCTCGTGCAGCCTGAACCGCCGCAGCAGACACAGCAGCGGCTGCAGCTAATGCCCCTTTACTCTACGATACACACACATAGAGTGATAACCCCACAGGCTCTAATGAGCTATTGGCTCTCAGTTTCATCTTAGAAATATATTGATTACAGAATATCCAACAGACTGGTCATGAATTACCCACTGGTGACCCAGGTTACATGAGGGTCATGCTAAACACTGAAAAATATATAAATGTTACTGGTCACTAATCAAAGCAACCAATGTTTTTTTTTTTTTTACCTGAGGGATTATTTTCTTCTTCTTGTTGCCAGCAGCATTGGGTCCAGAGAAGAGTTTCTCTAGAGCTGCAAGAGCAGCGCTGGCTTTGGCTACTTTCTTATTGGGCCCTGCGCCGCGAAACTTCTGTCCATCCACTTCCACCTGCCAATGAGAACATGAGATGGGACATTATATATACAGTACATGTTAAATTTGATTGCATTAAGCATGACATGCCTTTTAATTCAAGGTTGAACAGTGTGGGATATGATAAACAACAAAGATTATTGTTTGGGTAAGAGTTTTTTTTTAAACCCCTGTATCTTATTGCTTAAACAGTATCTTATTGTTGAATAGGAAGGTATATTTGTGTCTGGTAAGGCTGACCTCCATGACGAAGCGTTTGTCGTGACTTCCTCCACTCTCTGAGATGAGCTCGTATTTCAGCCCACGCCGCTTTTCATTCAGCTCCATGACCGGGTTTTTCCCGCTGGCCGTCAAAATAGGACCCTGAGTTCGTACCTGGATAAAATACATGCTATTGAACTTAACTCAATCAACACTAAAGTGACATAAGTTGAATGACACTATTGCATTCTGTAGAGCTGCGTATAGCTGAAATGAACTGGCTTCATAATTTCATGTAGTTTGGCTATTCGCTCAAGTCTGACATGACGCATCAGTTTCTAGATACAAATGCAAAAATTAGATGCCAAAAGCAAAAAACGCAGAAATTTGACTAATTGAACATTGACTACTGAAAACTATCATCATAATGTTTATATATCTCTGCCTGATCTGAGATGATTACACAGCTCACTGGAATACTTGATTCTGATTGGTCCGTTATGACATTCCAAAGTATGTTATTCCAAGATAACAAGCTCTAAAACCAATATCACAGGCTCGTCCAGGTATTTGGAAATGACAATCATCTGGACAGTCAGTGAATATGTTCACATTCATATTTATATGTTTGTCTGTCACACAATGCACAACCACTATCTGAATAATATATAAGTTAGTGGGTCCCACTTTATATTAGGTGGCCTTAACTAATATGTAGTTATATTGAAAATATTAATGTGTTACAAGGTACTTATTGTCTAAATACATGTTTTTTACATTGTACTTACGCTTGATTAAATACCTCCATGTAAATACATCTGTAATTAATTTGTGTCCCTTACACCTTAACCCACTCTTAAACCTACCCATCTCACCAAACTCATCCCTAACCCTACATGTATCCCTCCTCAAGAGCACCAGAAGTGTTCTGTAATGCATTATGAATACAGTAAGTACATTGTACTTATTTTTTTTGATGCAAGTACATAGTAGTTAAGGCCACCTAATATAAAGTGGGACCAGTTAGTGTATGCTCTATTCAGCACCATTTCGTTTTGGTCAACTTTGAATTCAATTAAAGATTTAATAAACAATTACGGTCCAGAACCACGTTTTGCGACAAACACTCATGTAATAAGCGGGATAAAATACATACAGGCGGTTGTTTTTGTGGAACAAAGCCCTTCTGTCTTTGCCCTCTGTGATGACCCTCCACAATGCAACCGTCTGGATGTACTTTATCCCTTACTTACTACACAGCTGTCCGGAATACTTGATTCTGATTGGATGATTGTGACAATCCAAGGCATGTTATTCTGAGATAACAACTGCTGAATAATACAGGCTCATCTGGACTTTGAATCATGTTGACTGTCAATAAATACGTTGATATATATATACTTACTGTACATCCACATTATAATTTACATACTCGTCTGTCAAATCAAACGAGCAGTGGCTTGGTCCCAAAAACAGAACTCCACACATCACAACTTAATGAATTATTGAACTAAACTGAATCAACACTGAACTGACATGAACCCGAATGACATAGGTGTTATAAATAAAGTAAACATTTAGTTTGCAGGGCTTGTACCTCCAATGTATTGGAGCTGTCTGAGGAGTGTGTCGTGTTATTGCTTGAGTGGGTGGAGGATTCACTCTTTCCCTCGCCGTCTGACTTCTCGTCTGCACTCATGGAGTCCAGGTCTGTGTCGAAGCCTGTAGGGTAACCCATCGCCTGTAGCACCTGCACCACAAAAACAGCATCACACAACACATCCAGTATGGATCCCACTGGACGTTTTCTGCCAAAAGAATCAGCCGTTTTGAATTGCGATTGTTGTCAAAATGGCACATCTGCAACTTAAAAAGGACACAAAATATAACGAGTATGCTAAAATTATGTAAAACTGCTATTTAAACTGTTTGAACTGAGATGCTACAGTAACAAAAAGTCATTTATTCACACAATGTTCTCTTAAAATGTTAACAACAACTGTAAATGTCAGTACTATCATATAGCTGAAGTCTGTCAGGTAAACAGAAAAGAGCTTATGAAGACAATTCAGTCAAGCTGCTGTTTTATTCCAAATGCTACTGCAGGTAGGAGCATAACATCTATTTTTAGTCTATACTTAGAGTTACATTTCCCTAAAATTTAATGATGCAGCACCAAATATTTAGAAGCACAAAAGTTACAACTTAAGTTGTAGCAAGTTTTAACGGTTTCCTTTAAAACTGGGCTGTTAAATAATACCACAAGACTGTTGCAAACTACTTTTATGGTGTAATACTCTGGCAGTTTTGGATGATGATGACATACTGTAACGATTTGGGTTGAGCTAACCCTATTATGCCACATCATCCCTTGTTTTAATGAGGATTTCACTTTCCAATATGACACCATGAGCCGGAAAGTAAAGTTTTAAACTGGAGACCTCAAAAAGTTTTGATATTATAAAATGATGAAACATGCTGGGAATGTTCGGTTCATCTTTGTGGCCAGACAGAATCAAAAGTGGACAGTTTCTTGGATACCGAGGTCATTATTGGGAGTGAAATCTTCGCTTTGATAAGACTGTGCTTATATAAATGTTGACAGACATATGCCCACACTACAGACGCAAAGCAGATCAGTGCAAACAAGACTGAACGTCTCACCAAATAAAATCATGAACATCTGAAGGCATTTACACAAAATACACTAACACATATATGAACAATATCAGCTATCAGCCCATAACACAGCTTAAAAAAGTTTAGTTGAAAATACTGCTGCTTTACTGAATTTAGGCGGTAGTGGTTTAGGTAAAATAGTTGTTTTAATCTAAAAATATCTAATAACTTTTCTTACAAGTTATAAATAATTTTAACATTTTGCCCAGAAAATGAGTCAGAAGAACAAATATTTTCAGATGTTGTGATTGAAGGACAGGGCAATTTTAACAAATATAGATTTTTGTAACTCTTATGAAGTTAAAACATTGATTAAATTTCGTCTAAAATAAATATAAACTACATAAAATTAGCCCCTTTCACACAGTGATACCAGTAAATATCAGAAAAATTTCCAGAACGACTTGCGTGCTGTTCACATAGGCAAAGATGTTCCGGAATCTTTCCGGAAAAGACCATTCACACATCTTTCCAAAATACCGTTAAATTCTGACACCATTAACCAGAAACGCCGTCTAAATGGCTGCGCTTGTATTAGTACACATAATAGGGGACAGGCTTTTGTTGATGGTTTGACTTTTATTTAAAGCTTTAGCATTCATGCAGCTGTTTTTGTCCTAAAGACATTCAAAGGCAGAAGCGCTAACCAAAGCTAAATGCTCTGTGGATGGGTAAATATTCATGATTTTTTTGGCCTTTTTGCCTTTATTAGATATGACAGTTACAGTATGAGACAGGAAGCAAAGTGGGAGAGAGAGAGCGCGGTAGGGTTGGGAAATGTCCTCGAGCCGGGATTCGAACTAGGGACGCCCTGATATAGGCGCTCTAACCACTAGGCTATTGCGCCGTATTGTAAACAACTTTGATGTAAACATATGGCTGAATACTTTCACATGTCAAGATGTACATTTGTTTGTGTGCTAGCACTGCCTGGAGAGCACTCCTTCATTTCATGTGCACGTACGTCATGCAACTGAACACAGTGTGTGCAGGTAAACTCACACCAGTTTATCATAAACTATTTAACGATAATTTTTTCCACATTTGACACTAAGAAGGAACATAGAAATGTTATATGACTAACAGGCAGCAACTAAATATCGCTGGAGAAGGTTTCAAAGATGTTTCTAATCATAAACAGTACGGCTGTGGATGTGTCTGAAATATCTTATTGGTCGGAGTAGACATTCCACGTCAACGTTTTAAATGTGAACACGCTCTTTCCAGTAATTTTTCCTTCTGTGTTCACACAGAGCAGCACTCCGGCAAATTACTGGTAATGTTACAACTTCTCTTTCCGGAAAAATGGCGAAACGAATTTACCAGTATTTTCAAAAAGGGCCTGTCCACACAAGATCAACTTTCCGCAAAATTGCAGGTCTGTATGCATGAAAGGGGCAAGAAAACATGGCACCTTTCTTGTTATTTTACAACATAAATGGCAACATTTTGTTTTTAGCAAAAATTACAATTTACTCAAACACACAACTATGAACCAAAATAAATTATTTTTAAGTGTTCTGTTTATAAGTTGCTGTAAAATATTATTTAAACATTATTTAAAAAAAAACTGTACAGTCCCTTATATTCCCCAAAGCTGCTTTTATATTGTAAAATAATGTGAAATAATAACAAAATTTACCATAACTGATTTTATATAATTACGAACTGATAAATATTTAATCATACATTACACAAATGTTATAACAAACTCTGTAGAATTCAGTTGCAAAATTAAAAATACTTTTGTTTGTTTTGCTTTATTTCATGTTATGACTGATAACTAGGCCCACACGGAATCTGTGTGTTCAGATTTCCGCAGATTTTAAGCCCATCAATGATTCTGTTAATTTACTGGTGTAAATGTGTGTAAATTTATATTTAATCAGTTTGTAAAGTTATATTTTCTTTCTTTTAATAGATATTTTATACTTTTTTTGACCAAATAAAGTAGATCTAATTGGATTTGCATTGTAAAAATGAAATAAAAGTTAAAAAGGTTTTAGTTATGATACTCCCATAATCATTCCACATAAATCCGCAGATTTTTAACAAAATTTTGCACAGAACTAGCAACAAATTCCATCTGGCCCTACTGATAACCAATAAACTAAGATCTATTTAATTATTACATCTAAACAACTATCAACTTATCAGTATCAATAAATTATGTATAAATATAT
>CAIGQQ010038783.1:3671439-3707219 GCA_903798035.1 Danio albolineatus | reverse complement strand
GAGAGAGAGAGAGAGAGAGAGAGAGAGAGAGAGAGAGAGAGAGAGAGGGAAAACCGGTTTTCCTAAAGAAAGCAAGGCACTGTAACCTTCTATACAGTCCTGTTACAGTGACCATCTACAAATCTATTTCAGTAGATGCTAAATGATGGATTTATCCAGGGTCGAGCATACAGCTTAATATATAACAAGAGCTCAACTGAAGTTCACTAGTTCAGCAGAACGCTCTTGAAAATGTCTTGCAATAATAAAATGAACATATGGTAATGTATAGAGTATAATTTAAATCTGTCGTGAAATGAAAATATATATTTGTATGTTTTATTTTCATGGTCATGTTTCCAAAAAAATCTTGCTTTTGCAAATTCTTATTTAGTTAAGGTATTGTAGTAGTAGAAGTAATAAATATAATAATAAAAAATAAAAAAATGCTTAAAAAACTTGATTTTAAGTAAAATATTATACTATATTTGTTATTACAAATATTAATATTGATGAATAAACGTTAAATAATAATATTTTGCATCATTATTATTAATTATTGTTGTTCTTTCAAAAACAACATTTTTATGATAACTACTAACATTAATGAAAAACATAAAACATGAAATACAGCAAAAGTAATATTTTACATTATTATTCATAATTATTATTTGTATTTACTATTGTTATTGCTATTATATTACTTTTATAAATACATGCGTTTTAGTATAATAATAATAATAATAATAATAATAATAATAATAATAATATTATTATTTTGGTTGAATTGTGTTACCGAGTTCATGACCTTTAAATAAATGAATAAAAAACTATAGAAACAAAATAAATCCCCTCCCTTTAAATCCTTTGACCCACTTTTCATAAAGTAGTTCATTCAAAATGAATGAATCAAGTCTTAAAATATTATATCATGTCTAACTATTAACACTTTTTCATGATAATGTCCATTTAACCTGTTTTGTACACACAGACAAAAAGCTTGCTTTGCTATCTCAGAAATCAATTAGTTAACTAAAACTAACTGAACAGCTCAAACAGCAGTTACTGTAGCTGAAATTTAAGATATATATCTCCAGCCCTTTTCATTCAGTGTGACAGAACAGAAAACAAGGAGGCAAAAACAGGTCAACAGTAAAAACTACTTATTAAAAACACACTACTTGCGTCAGAACTGTGGCTTCAAATAAATACTTGGTAAAGGAATAATTCACTCTAAAATACAACAAAAGCTCTGTCATCATTTACTCTCCCACGCTCATGACTGTGTTTGATGCGTGGAACACAAAAGAAGAAATTAGGCAGAATGTCCAAGCTGCTCTTTTCCATTCGGTATACATCTACAGACATTAAAACACTTGTAAAATGAACTACTTTAACTGCATGGAGGAGAACAGCTTGGACACTGTTTACTTTCTTCCTGCACAGGTAGAATAACACAAGGGCAAGTAAAAGATGACAAAATACAAATTTTCGAGTGAATTAATCCTTCCTTTATGTTCACCGCTCTGATCACAAGATGTACCTTTACGGCCACGTGCAGCTTGGCGGTCTTCTTAGAGGATCCCGAGGCTTCGTAAACGGTGCCGTCGACGTCTACGGACATAGTGAAGACGGGGGCGTGAACCGGACCTGACTGAGACAGCAGTTTGTACTGCAGCCCCGGCCGGATCTGGTTCAAGCGCATCAGAGCGTTCATGGGCTGATTGGAGTCTATTGCTTTACTGTCAAGAACTGCTGGAAGAGAAAGAGAACAGAAATAAACCTCAGTGATTACTGCGAAAAGGAAGCGGTCTTTAGGCACACAGCTCATCGTGTGACTTTGTGCTATCCCTTCGTTCCATCAGCCAGCTAATTGCCAAATTCTGCTGCTTTGAAAGCCATTTATTTGAGTCCGGCGAGGAGCGCAGGCTGGGGACAGCAGCACGGCTCCAAGAGAAACTAAGAATCAATGGCATTGATTTCCCAAAGGCTGTCTGCTTCCTGTACTGTATGTGGGAGCGGGAGATGGAGACGCAGCGGGAGAGTGGAGGGATGGCCGCAAACAAAAGGAGCGAGATCTGAACAGCTTACATGAGAGAGAGGTGAGATATTAGATATTATGATGCAATGCAGCCCAAATAATAACTAAATTTTAAAAAGAGAGTCAGGGATAGGATATATATAAAGATAAAAAATTGGATATTGTTATTAGATCTTTATAAAAGGAGGGCAAAAGCTTTATTAAATTAAATTAATTAAATTAAAGAGCGACCAGCAAGAGAATGCAGGTTACCGTAAGAGTGTTTCCTTAATGGTTTAAAAAGTATATTTAAAGAAGACACTTTTTTTTTTTTTTTACAGCATACAGTACTGACTGAATGCATCAAAGGAAAAGTTTACCCAAGACCGAAAATTTCGATTGTTTACTTACCTTTTGTCACAAACCTATTTGATTACATTTTTTATTTTGAACGCAAGAGATGATATTTTGAAAAAAAAACCCAAGGACTTACTTACACTGTAAAACCTAACAGTCAACTTTATTAAAAGAAATGAGTGTAGTTAACTCAATTTACAAAAAGTTAATTCTACTCATTTGAAAAGAGTTTTGAACTCATCGTTGAAGGTAATGAGTTAAATACTTCATTACTTCAACTTAAATGGAGTAAGTTCACGGTACTCGTATAGATTAGTATTTTTTTTAACTCAAATGGTTTGTTGCAATCGCTTTTCTCAAATGGTTTGAGTTGCCTTAACTTAATAGGTTTTACAGTACTCAGTTGGTTTCAGTTCTCTCCATTTATTGGGTTTTACTGCGCTCAAATTGCTTCATTTACTCAAATAGATTAAGTTCACAGTACTCAGTGGGATTCGTTTTTGAACTTAAATGGTTTGTTGCAATCGGTTTCCTCAAATGGTTCTCAAACAGAGACCTTAACTTATTGGCTTTTACAGTGTAGCATTTGTTTTTCCTCCTATGGAATACCTCAGTTCCAGGTGTCTAACATTTTTGAAAATAACTTAACATAACTAACATAACTACAGTATAACTAACGTTTTGTGCTCCACAGAAAAAAAAAGAAAGTCAAAAAGGTTTGGAACCACCTTATGGTGAGTAAATGTTAATTTGTGGGCGAACTATCCTATTAAACTGACTGACACCATTTAAAAATGAAAACAACAACAACAACAAAATAACTGTTACATTAGCAGGTCACACTTTACAATAAGGTTCATTAGTTAATGTTAATTAATGCATTTACTAACATGAACAAACAATGAACAGTACATTTACTACAGTATTTATTCATGTTATTTAACGTTAGTTAATGAAAATAGTTGTTCATTGTTAGTTCATGTTAACTCACGTTGCATTAACTAATGTTAACAAGCATGGGCTTGGATGTTAATAATGCATTAGTAAATGTTCAATCATGATTAATAAATGCCGTACAAGTGTTGTTCATGATTAGTTCATGTTAGTAAATGCATTAACTAATGAACCTTATTGTAAAGTGTTACCAATTAACAAAATAGTGTGATGATAACAAATGAGACGCACATGATATAATATTTGGATTCAAATACACAATTATTTAACCCAACCACACAAAATGGTAGATCACAAGTCAGCAGTCCGGCCAATATATCAGTCTATTATTACTCAGACTTACCTTTTCTCAGGTTGCGTTTCATCTTTTTGATGAGGTCTTTGTCGTCCAGCAGACCATCTTCATAAGGTCTCTTCAGCCCTAGACCTGTTACGACATGAGAGTTCATTTGCTGATGAAAACACACAAGCAATGAACTACTCTGCATTTCGGCACTCCAGCCAAGTCCTGTTTATTCAATAGCATTTACAGTAGTACATACAGTATACATACATATGCTTATTTAAAAGTAAGCTGCTTTACAGTAGTAAACATTAATAACTAACCATTGCGAACTATCAGAATTACACTTAATTTCTACTATAAAGCAGCTCTTCGGTGTAAGTTGCATTGTAATTTACTTGCATTAAAATAACTAAATTAAATACATTTTTGCTTAAATTAACCAGAGAAGGTGGAGACTCAAGTTATTATATAAACTTGCACCAATGGTAGGTCAAAGGTGTTTATAAGATGTAATAGCACTCCAATCAAACTTTTTTTGCCTGATTTGGTTAAAAACACAAAAGTTACACCAGTTTGTGCTGTTTTTATTTTGGTTGAGATATATCATGGCCTTAAAAAAATAGTTCACTCAAAAAAAAAAAAAGTGATCCATTTTGTCAACATTGGGATGTAAAAATATGGGATACAAATCTCCAACCACCCTCCCAAATGCCCCAAAAATGTTCATTCAGAGCAGTTTAATTGTATAAAAGCCTAGTTGAAACAGTTACAAACATGGGGAGAAAAGTAGCTTCAAATGATTAAAGGGCACCTTTGATGAAAAATCTACTTTTTAAGCTGTTTGGACAGTCATATGTGTAGGTATAGTGTATAGACGGTCATTTTGGGGTGATATAAACACACCCAGTCCTTTTTTTCCAATTTAACAACATAAAAACGGTGGACCAATTGGAGCGGTTTTGAGATCGACCGCAACTCTACGTAGGAGTGCGGTCCCCCCGCCCACCCATATTGATTGACAGGCGCGCGTTACCATATTTGCATAAGTTTGTTGTTTCACGTCCGCCATTTTCTTAGTGTGAGTCGAAGCGATGCCACCAAAGGAACACCCTTGTGCTGTTTTTGGATGCAAGGGTCAACACAAGAGCCTTCATCATCGTCTTCCTGGAAATGAGCAACAGAGGCTTAAGGCCGGTTGGAAGAGCCCGGTTCACTTGGGCTTTGGCGCGGTACGCTTGTAGTGATAGTACAAAGCGCGCCTAAGCCCCAAACTGAAGAGGAGACGTGACTTTTGGGGACTGTTTCATATGGATTTATTAATCATTCTTACTGTTTAATGAACGCACACTGTCGTAAATTAATAAACCTTCTAATTCCTGCAGCACGAGGACTTTATGATTGTTTATGAGTGTCAGCAGTGGCTGATCTGTTCAGCAGAATATTGACTGTGTGTCACTGTATATCAAACGACTAAAACGATATAATCATATAAAGAAATCTCACTGAAATCTCCGAGAGCGCTTCTCTTACACTGAACAGCGCATCAGATGACGTAAGCGTGCTCAGGCCCGAATGCAATAAGACCGCGGGCGGTCCGGGGAGACTAGCGTGCTTTTGCCCGGTTAAAGGCAACTGTACATAGTGTGAGTACGCCCTTAAGTGGCTGAGTTTTATCTTTAACGATCAGGTGCCTGAAAACGCACCTAAACTGTCGTATGTTTGCGCTAGTACCATTTTACCATTTACCATGTCGTACCATTTTAGCGCAGACTGCTTTGAGAATGCGGGACAATTCCACTCGGGATTCGCGAGTAAATTGTTTTTGAAAAATGGATCAGTTCCAACAATCCGCGATCCTTTTTGCATATAAATCATACCAATGCAGTGTTTATCTTAGTGGATATCTTTATGTCTCGTCTGTATTTGTTTGTAGAACTCTGATATGGCGAACTTTATCAAACGCATTACGGATGATGCATGCATCGTTACATAGCGGCTGTAAAACTGGACAAAGACATAAATGATTTTGTAACTACAACTCTGACACATTCTGGCTCATTTGGATTATTGATTCCTCAACACTGGTCTCTGCTTGTTCCGTGTCTGAGTCCGGGTCGTACACGTACGGCTGAATGCTGGTCCTATCACTCATGTTGCTTCTCTCTGTCTGCCTGTGTTGCTGTACACAAAGCAGGGTCGCTCTTGGCTCCGCCCCCTTGTTAAGATTGACGGGAAGTCGAAACTAATTTGCATGTGAAGCAACACACCCTTAAAACAGCGACCTGTGTACATTCCCCCTAAAATGACACTTTTTAACACATTATAATAAAACAATCTGAATTGTGTTTTGATCTAAACCTAGACTGGCACACTCAGAACAACCATAGTAGTGATATAAAATCCTAAAAAAGGGTTAATGTATGTGCCCTTTAAAGAACGTGCATAACAATCGCTAGACAGATGAAAATAAAATAAAAGGTTTAGCCCAAAGCCACCCAAATCCAAAAGTTTCCACTTCGCTTCTCTTCAAATCCCATATACCGAAGCTGATCTGGAAACAGTGCCTTACTACGGAGCGCGTCAGTCAGTCAGCAACATTACTGATTCAAATGTTCCATAGGAAGGGTGACGGTCGACACATAGCTTTAATGGAAATGAAGGGAATGCGACAACTATTATATTATAGTTTCCAGATCAGCTTCGGTAATGGCGATTTGAATAGGAATGAAAATGGAAACTTTTGGATTTGGGTGGATTTTTAAACAGACAAATACACTTAATAATATGCAAACATGTCTGTCCTATTTTTAACCACAAATAACTTTGTCTTAAATGAGCATAAACAGTTACAATATTAATTTCAATGTGCTTTCAGGCCAAAACAAAACGAAAGCAGAACTCTCTTGAAAAGCTCTTGCGTTTATATCACTTTTGAGATTGGCGCTATGATGCTACTTTGTCATAGAAAGATTAAAAATATGGGAGAAATACAGGAAAATACTTAAACGGGATGATAGGTGGATAGAATGGTAAAATACGAGAGAATCCCAGAAAAAAAAACTGGTAGGGTTGACAGGTATGGTGATCACTCCAAACTTTATAAGTTTCTTTCTTCTGTTGAACACAAAATAAAATAATACAATAAAAAGAAAATGTTTTTCCTAATATGGAAGTAAAAGGTTACAGGTTTTCACAATATCTTCTTTAGTGTTCAACAGAAGAAACTCATAAAGGTTTGAATCCACTTGAGTGTGAATAGATGGTGAGTATATTTTCATTTTGAGGTGAACTACTGTATCCCTTTAAGAGCTGTATAGTTTTCACACTTTTCAACCAACAAATTACTTATTAGAATTTAGACTAGACAACATGCACCTTCCACACATTAAACCTGGGAAATCATAATAAAATTACCAGATGGACTTACAGTAGAATACCATTAATCACCTACAAAATATCAGTAAACTCTAAATACAAGTAAAAATGCTGCAGCAAGATGTCTTGCACATTCACATAAAAAAAACAATACAAAAACACACACTAGTTATGTCTGCTCACCTTCTTTATCTGACCAGGGGTATTTCTGTGAAGGTTTACTTGAGGGAAGAGGGTCCATATCCAAGACCTTATAGATCTGCCCAAAAGCCATGAGCCGCAAAGCATGCTGGAAAATGAACACATACACAATAATGTATCAAATTATCAAAGCAGAGACTTAAATGATCGGCTCCTGAAAAAATTAATCTTAAAATGTGCCCTGAAGAAACACACACACACACACACTTGCGATACTTTTTTTTTTTTTTAATAATAAAGCAATAACTCTGCTTGAGCCTGGAGACCGCCTATAGACGTGGACTTTCAGGCACTGAATCACCCCGTTCAGAAGAATTATGGGGTATAGACTGCCTCACAAATAATTCATGCTACAACTAACTCACATTAACTCATCCCAACAGATATTGACAAAGCTGTTTAGTTTAGTTACAGCCTATTAGGAGAGGCACCATAGTGTTTGGGTGCAAAAAGATCTGTGGAAAATGTCTGGGAGCCCATTATGAGAAACCACTTTAATTACAGTAATCAGAACATCAGCACAAACATCACCACTGAAAAGGAAAAGACCCTGTTAACACCGTCCCAAATACACAAACATTTATTAAAGAAAAGCATATATGACTTGTGGGAATAGCATTGTAAGTGCTCTTTAAGTCGTCTGATATTTTTTAAATTTTTAATTATTTAATTTGAACATTTTTATTTATTTATATATTTTCATCATTTTGTACTATTTATTTAACACAAATAAATATTTATTGTTATATACACTAAAGCTCACTTTTGAGGTCTTGCTTTCTTGTTTTAAACCATTTCTATTTTATGATGCAAAAATAAGTGTTGTATTTTATCATTTAAATATGCTGATTTGGTGCTCTTATAATTGTCAAAACAAAACAAAACAAAACAAAACAAAACAAAACAAAACAAAACAACAAATTTTAATTTAATAAAAAATTACAAAAAAAACAATTAAATTAAATTATAAATTAAATTAATAAAACAAATTACTTAAATTTTAAATAAAAATAAATTTCAATAAAATATTACAAAATATTTTTAAAATACATTTAAATTAAAAATGTATTTAAAATAAAATAAAATAAGATAAAATAAAATAAGATAAAAAAATAAAAATAAAATAAAATAAAATAAAATAAAATGAAACAAATAAAGGCAGCTTAATATATTAGTGGAAAATTCATTTTCAGGGTTATTTTTATGGATATGATCTTCAATCATTTAGTGGAAACAGGAATCTTTCATTAGTGTAAAAGACCTTTGTTGACTTTCCTACACTATTTCATTAATAAGTAAGCTCTACTGTAACTGAGCTCAAACTGCGGTGTACAGTGAGTCAGCTATTGTATTTCTGATGGCAGTAACCTTACTTTTATGTAGATATGTTTATTTTACACACATTTACAAGCTTAGCGCTAAGATTAAAATAGTACTAATCAGTAAACATTTAGAGTTTAAGTCTAAGCACTAGTATGTACTGTACTGTTGCAACCAAAGTGATTTTAGGTTAATAAGCAATAATGAAATTTTAATGAAGATAATTTCCCTGTCTATAAATTCAGGCAGATCATCTTGAACTCGTGAAATCTCCACCACAGAGTAAATTACAGGTATAAACACAGTCTAATGACAGAAACTCTCTCCTGAATGCAGTATCTCTGCAGGTAAGCCATACAGTATCACCGCATTGCATCTCATTTATGACTACGGCAAACTGCAGTATAAACAAATCCTCATTTACATCAGCAAAATCCCCCCAAAATAATTTCAAGGAAAGTAGGAGATGAGGAAAACAAAAGCATTATGAACTATTATTTTCCCCAAAACCTACTACACTTCAATTTTTATGTTCTTTTCTCTTTTTTAACAAGGAAATAATAAAATAGGATGAATGTGTTAAGCAATAAAGCAGGCTCTGAGTTTCAGTGGTGTGTGTAGATTCAGTTGTGTGCATATGTGTGTGTGTGTGTGTGTGTGTGAGAGAGACTGAACCTCTTCGATCTGCTGCAAAACAATTAGGCACATTGTGATTCTGATCTCGACTGCACAAGGGTTCAAAGGAAAAGAGCTTCAGAAATCTACTCAGAGATGCAGTGCCCGCGCACACACACACACACACACGCATACACACAATTCCCTGGGCAGGAGTAAAGATTCACGGGCCGGTGCCGTATCATTTTCCCACACTCATTAGAGAGCCAATCATCAAGGTGCTCTGCTGAAATGTTTGTGTATCTGTGTGTGTAAGTTTCGATGATGCATAGAATAACAGAAATGCATTCAATAAGATTTTGCTGGTGATATAAAAAATATTACAATTTCACCATGCTGTTGTTGTTGTAAGGGTGTTGTTAAAGATATCTATATATCCATCTGTCTGGCTGTCAGTCTGTCCTTCTATCAATCTATCTGTCTGTCTGAGAGACTGTTTGGCCTTAAAAACTTCAATCATTATTCATTTTCCTTCAGCTTAGTCTCTATTTCAGGGTTCGCCACAGTGGAATGAACCGCCAACTATTCCAGCATATGTTTTTTTACGCAGAATTCAGGGTTCCACACGAGGTGGTTATTAATTAGCAAATAATATAAATATTAAGAACGTAAACATTAGGTGAGCAGGTTACATTGTAACCCTGTGTCCTAACAATATGCTACACGACAAGATTTGCAGGGATAGGCAATTTGGCTGTCTGCACCAGACAAAACATGACAGAAATTTAAATACAGCCATTCAGAAGCACAGAATAGTGCACTTACTGCACTCCAACGAAATGGTAGGGTTTATAATGTAATTAATACATAATAAAACTCTTTAACATTATTAAATGTACATGGTAAATCACTGATATGTGTTGGTTCTCCTGCACACGTGAGCCTCAAATGGTTTATTTTATTTTCAAGATCTGTTGCTGCTTTCAGTAGTGTGCCAATAAATTTCATGTAGAAAGGCATTCAAACTCACATTATCAGCATTTAACTCTGGATAAGCACATGAGCTATACCTGAGGTGATCATTGTCATAGTTTTCTGATGTTCAGCTGCAAGAAATAGAAGCCGTTTCTAAAATCTAAATGTCAGGTGTTGGTTAGAACAAAAACTCTTTTTAATATGGAAAATATTTCTTCTATCACGTGCCATTGCTATTATTTAGAACACTATATAAATAAGCCTTAAATCAGCCTTTACACTCGATAGTCAGGCACACTTCTGTTGATGTCATCAATCTGGCAACCAGCACTTGCATGTGTTTTTAACCAGGCGTGTAATACCTAGTTCAACCACTGGGTGTCAAACTTAGATACTGCACCTTTAAAAGTCATCTTTACATCTTTACAACCCCTAACAAGGTTTACTATACTAATGTAGCAAATGACCTATTCTCATTTTCAGCAAAAACACTAAAATTATTACACTAAATATTTCATAAATAATTATATTCTTACTTGAAATGTTAAAGACACTTTATTGGTAGTTTATAAAATAAAATACAAATGAACATTACTCAAAATTTACTCAAAAATCATTTACTCAAAAATCATACTGTACGTAGTAATGGAAAACCAAAACAAATAATAAGAAAGATTTTTCAATAGTCCTTTACATTTGTTTTTAGCCCAACTGTATATTTTCTATATTTAGCACTTTGAACCTTCTTGGCAACAGCAGTTGTTCATGAGGTAAAAAAAGATATATATATATAAAAAATTTAATAGATACAGTTTCAGTTCACCCAATTCTGGGTTGCGGCTGGAAGAACACATACCGGAATAATTGGCGGTTCATTCCACTGTGGCAACCCCTGCTAAATAAGGGACTAAGCTGAAGGAAAATGAATGAATGAAGTTTTAGTCCATTGCACAGTCAATTTATATTTATTTAGTGTTGTGACATAACTCACTGCCGACAGGAATACCGTCTACCATACACATAAGGCTGAATCACTGATAAGACCTGTGTGTGTGTGTGTGTGTGTGTGTGTGTGTGTGTGAGAGAGACATGACAGCAATCTACAGAGCACAGATGAGATAAGCACCTCTGAGAGCACCAAACACACACACACGCATCTCCTATTCTCATAGACACCTGCATCTCACACACATCTTGACACACTGGTTTACCTGTGCATTGGATGTAATAGCCTCTGCCTCCTCATCCGTCATGGCCGAAAGGGTGTTCGTTGGCTCCTTCTCACAGGGATCATGCAATCCTGGTCCACCTGAGAAACACGTTCAATGAAACATATGATTTATCCAACTGAGAAGGCCACAAGTTTCAGTCTTTAACGAGTAACGCTCCATCACAGCAGGTGAGGTGTTAATTAAACTCTAAAGCGATCCTTTTATCGCTTCAACTATGCCCTGCAGGTACAATACAAATATATATATTTTATGCTCAACTAAGTGTATATATATCACTGTGGGACGGGCTTATTTCCTATGCGAGCTGATTAAACATTAATGTCTGCATCTCATTATTAATGAATAACTGAGAAAAGAGTATAAGAGTGGTGAGCGATGGACTAGTTATGTCAAGAGTGGATAAATGAGGCTCCATTATTCCTCTGGGCCACAGACAGGAACTAGAGCTTTGAGAATGAAAGCCAGATCTGATAGCGACACCACTGCTGTCATCACACTGTGTTGGACATATTCACATTTACAGTATCTCACATATTCATTACATGAGATGATTTACTGTATGTTTAAATGATTAGGGATCCGTTGATCTACAGTGGATACTTATATAAATAAAAAGCTTTTATTTCTTCATATTTTTATTCAAATGTTTTAATGCTACAGTTCTGACATACTTATAATTATACTGCAATCGTTTTAATAAAATATATATATTTTGTTCAATTGAGAAAGCAGGAATCAAAATATTAGACTGCTTAATAAAAATACATACAGTTACATTGGATTATTTTAGCAATTATTTAAAAATGAGAGGCTAAACTGTGATAACCTTGAATCTTACACACAGTAGCTGATACTGTATACGATGAAAAAAAAAGTAATTCAAAAAGAATGAAAATAAATTTACCAAGAATGCATGTTGGTGAATTTCACCAATCAAATTATATTTAAACAGTCACGGAAAAATAAATGCAAAATCAAAAAAATTAAATAAATAAATAAATATTGGGTCACACTTTATTTTGATGGTCCGTTTGTTGAATTTAAGTTACATTGCAACTAATTCTCATTAGATTATAAGTAGACTGTTAGGTTGGGGTTAGGGTTGGGGTTAGGGTTAGTGTAAGTTGACATGTACTTGCAAAGTATCTTACAGTCAGTTAAATGTCTGATAAATGTCAGTATCAACAGATATTAAGTAGACAGTCTACTAATACTCAAATCGACCATCAAAATAAAGTGTTACCAAATATTGTTCTTTTAAATCAATTTTAACGTCAACAATGGCTTTTACTTTTACTTTACCATTAAATCAGACTATTAGATCATATAGCACGGAGACACATACTTATATTTCAAAACTGATTCAGAAAATACAAAACGATACAGAATTCAAAATGGTTATCTTTATCTATATTGTCAATATACAGCCTCAAGCGTGTGTGTTTGTGCGCTTGTTTGTGTTTGTGTATAACAAACTCTAATAGATTATATTTTTCTCTTTTTAGCTTTTTTGTGTAAAAAGAGTAATTTAATAAGCACACTGTATATTCCATAATATTGTTATAAATATCACTTTATTTAGTTGTTTACACAATGTTTTGTTGTTTTTAACAGTGAAACTGTTTTGAAAATCATGCATTCAATACTGCTTTTAAAAGTTAGCATTTAAAATGCTTTTTCTTTTCATGTAAACAAATGAGTAAAAAGCACACAAATGCCGAGTGCGAAATGGCATATTTCCATACTATGTAGTACTGTAAAAACACTATGTGAGTCGAGTAGTATTTCCGAATTCATGGAATGGGAGAAGTTCCTGGATGATCTACTACTGTATCTCCGGCGAGATTCTGAAGTGCGCATCAAATGGATGCTACCCTATCCCATAATGCCACATGAGAGCGAAGGAGGAGTGAAGCAACACAATTTATGTGGGTAGGTCATGTGATAATGACAAAATAGTGGATGTAGTACATCCAAGTTCGATTCATGCTACAGTACTCACATTCATATTACAGTATATAGTATGTCTTTTTCTTTAACGGTCAAGTAGTCCATTAAAATTTAAATGTAGTAAGTCCAAGTTCGATTCATGCTACTTACATTTATATTGCAGTATATAGTATGCACTTTTTCTTTAATGGTCAAGTAGTATATTCAAATTGAAATGTAGTACCTACTGATTAGCAGGAGATTTCAGACAAAGAGTTGTGCAAACACCCTACAAAGGAAACTAGTGCAATTGCACTCATAACTGAAGCATCTGAAACTCTTCTCCAGAACTTTAAGCTGTATTTTACTAATAGTGTGGTTTTCAGAATGAGTACTGAGAATGATATTTCTAGGTTCAGGATGTTTTCTTACCTGGAAGCAGTATCCCAGAGGCCAGACACTCCATGACCCGACGCAGAGCCTCTCCTGCACCCAGAGGTCTGTTACATGTGGCAATGGCCTTTTCACATATTAACTCCAAGGGCTGTAGACAAAAAAGCAAGTCATCTGTCAAAGACTAATTTATTATATGAATAACTATTAATTCATCAAAAATGGGCCACTGAAAAGAGAGATTAAGTTTGTAAAACCACTTAGCCTCATTCTAATATGTAAGCCTTGGATGATCTTGCTACACTGAATACTGGATTAATGGCAGCTGAAAAAGTATTTTTGCAGCTTTTACAAATTCATCATTTTTGTCAGAAGCAAGCCATTTACTCGCATTTTATGAATCACGAAGGACTAAAAATCGTATTTAATCCACCGAAAAAAAGTGAGTAAATTAACTATATTTTAATAGTTGCTTTTAATAATTTACTGGTCTATCTTTATTAAATCCTTACTTACAGATATGGAAAAAAGACCAGTTGACAATTATCTCTGGATTTATTACATATGGTTTGAGAAAAATTGGTTCATTACGATTCAAATTTTATTCTAATTGAGACAAATTGTTGTTTCATTCTATAAAGGTTTGATTATTTTCTTCCAAATAGCCAATAAAATATTACTTTTTAGCAGAGATTGACAAATGGGCAGAATAATAAATGTTTTAATTTGTTATGACTGAAAATCAGAACTATTTCACCAAATATAAACTTTAACCCTTCTTAAAACTTAAAACTTTAGTATAAAATGAATATAATCATTTCTGAAAATATGACACTTTGCTGCTTATGCAAAAATGCCCTAAATGACAATGTTATTTTAAATTTAGATCAAATGTAATGAGTACATTACAAAATGAAAATTCAGTTTTACTTAAACATTCAAAGTCCTTAAAGTCACTTAAAGTAAACTTTATTTAGCTAGTGCACACTGCTATACTTTAAGTATAGGATTCATTTGTGCAATTTAATCCACTGATGAAAACATGTTTGTTTTGGTAATCTTTAATCAATGTCTGACCACTTGCTTCTGCGTTAACATTGGCCTTCCCTGTTTATGTAGATTTCTTAACCACACCCTTCTTACTGTTAGTTTGCTATAAGGGAATGATGCTCAAAAAGAAAGCCCCACCCCCTACTCAATATATTCAATTAGAAGTACATCAACACAACTAAACTAAAAAGGAACTTCTGGCTCTTGTGGACTTTAATTACTGTATACATCAAATTCTCAATCCTGTAAAAAAAGAAAAGAAAAGTTGACTGAACTCAAAATTTTGACTCAACTTTCAACCCAAGTACTGCACTTGACTCGATTGATTCGATTTAAGTTGAGTAAACTCAAAAATGTCCTGAAGCTGGTTGCCTTAATATTTTAAGTTGAGTCAACTTTTTTTTTACAGTGAAGTAATCTTAATAAATTTTCTTATCTGTATATTTAATAATCTAATCAAATTCATTCATCAAATTTACCATATCATCACTATACTACCTGCAGTAACAAACTCAATTACTCACCCATCCTTTAAGAGGCTCCCATGCCAGGACTCTATTACACATGTGCCTCAGTATCCGCAAGACGATCACGCACGACTTCAGACCGTTAACTCTAGCCTGAGGAAACCAGAAGGAATCACCAAATAAACAACAGAGAGCAACAGCATCAACGTCAACCTTTCACCCCTGACTGAACGTCTCTAAACCTTGACTATATGTGTTTTTGTGTGTACGTTGAGGTGCGTGTGTGCGTGTGTGTGAAATGGTTCGGCTTTGGTCCGTGTTGTGCGGATGATCATGGAGGAGGACGGGGCTTATGTCATGGGGTGGGAGAAGGGAAGATATGGTGCAGGAAAAGCACTAGACAAATCCTTCATGATGACAAGCGGGTTATGGACAAACAAAAACACAGGCAAAAAAAAAAACAATTGCTTTTGTAGCCTTACGATATTTAAAAGTTTGTGATGATGTGTCGAGCTGCAGGAAATCAAGGGGGAAAACAATGGCATGTAGTTTTGGGTCATAAGGCTACAATAACAATGAGAAGAAGTGAGCGCCAACCTGGAACCATTTGGCATGTCGCAGAGAGGCCAACGCCACCAGGCACCTCTGTCTATCCAACAGGTCCGCCGGCTCGCTCGACTCAACGCTCTCTATCGGTGAGAAGAACGGGACAGGAAATCAAATCACACACGCATAGACACACGCACACGCACTCTCTCACACACACACATGTACACGTGATGAGGGAAGGGGGCTGTTAAGGCACAGCAGGAGGGAGGAAAGAGGAGGGAGCCAACTGGCTTTGGTGGTCCAGTGCATCCAAAGGAGATGAAAGTTGAGCGCATCTCCTTGGCTGGCTGGAAACTGGAGGAAGGATTCGCTAAAGGTGTTAGCATGGGCCAAGTGTTATGAGTGGCTAAAACCAGCCTAAAAGAAAAGGAACGGCTGGATGAGGTTGCTCAATTAGTGTTAGATGTGTCCTAACCAGGTATGCCACAATATGTAAGCAAATCTCATCTTGCTCTCTGATTGGTTTAAAACGCCATCGTTTCGTCAACTTCGAGGATTATTATATTCATGAACTGATTATTATGAAAGCCAACAGTATTCAACTTTGTATATGATGGTCATTTTTTATTAATTTTTTGTGAATATTTAAAGGTGCAGTAGGTGATTGTCTTCAGTTTTTGTTGTGCTGGTTGAATTTCTCTTCACATTGTTTTGCAAATGGGTTGTATGCACATAAGTGTTGTTCAGCTACTGAAATCGAAAATTTGAAAAGCGAATAATTGATGTAACTATTTTCAATTTCATAGTGGAACTTTTACAGCATCAATAATGTAGATTTTTATTTAACAACAAAACAGAAGAAAAAAGGGCTATTATCATGTAACCTTGAATATTCGGTCGGTTCTGGTCAGCATGTAAATATGGCTTTGTGATAAGCGTAATTCCTGCACGCCTCCGGCCAACCACTAATCATACAGTAGTCACTATTGGACAAAGCGCGTGAGAGAGTAAGACCAGCGATCCTTGCATGCATGAAATATTGCACATTATGACAAGTTTTGCTTGCTACACAACTCAAAACGTGCTAGATATAATACAGTTTTTCATTTGGAATTGTAGTATTATAAAGTACTATAAAGTTTTCTAAATGGCGAATGACATGATCTAGTGGGTTGTGTATTGTCATCTTTACCCAAGTGGTATTCAATGCAGAGCCACATGGGCAGAGCTGAGCTCCAGAAAGGGGAAGTTCCAGCTCTTCCTTGCTGCACTTCTTTTACAAGTGATGTCACTGGGGTGCGCATTCATGATTTCAGGAGGTCTGGCTTTGACCAGCAGGGGAGGGACTGCGTTTTCAAAGCTATTATGTTAACGGTTAGAATTTTGGCAGATCACCTACTGCACCTTTAATCTTTTTTTACATTTATATACTATACTATACTATACTATACTATACTATACTATACTATACTATACACTATACTATAGTATGTAAATTTGATTTAAACTGCATTTTTTTTCATTCAAATAATCATTTACTATTTTAACATCTATTCCTACACATTTAATATTTAAATGAATTATTAATGACACATAGCAGCTATAAAATTAGCAAGACCTAAAGTTTATTTTATTTAAAATTCATTTATTTCCTTACCTTTGGCTTAGTTCCAGATTTATCAGGGGTCGCCACAGTGGAATGAACCATCTTTATTTAAAATTATTTTATTTTATTTTAGATTTTTATTACCAGTAACACAAACGCAACGGCTTAAAAGTTTAGAGTTTTTTTGTGTGTGTTTTACAGCTCAGTAAGTCAAAATAATAATAGAATAAAAAAGAGAGTAAAGATATATTAAAAAACATTCAGTTAAAATAATGTTTTTTGTTTTTTTTTAATAATGACATTTCAAAAAAGCAATGTTTTCTATTTGAATACATTTAAAGTTATTAAAAAAAATTGTGATTGATAATCTGGATTTGTGTAAGTGATTACAAACACTACTTTAAATTAGTTTTTAAATCGGACCCCAAACTTTTAAACAGAACTATAAAGTATTCCAAAATAAAACATGGCACTAATATAGAAATCAGCTTGCTTCAGACAAAATGCTTTGGTGGACGGGCATTCTTAATCTCTTCACTCAGTATTTCAGCAAGAGCAGAAGTATATTTGCCTAATTTCCTGCATCGTGCCTGGTTAGATGTTTTTTGTCAAAAGCAGCGACACAAGCTAACAACTTCAGCGAATCAGTGCCAGTTTGTGCTTGGATTGACACTGGAATAATGAAGACATGCAGTGGGTATTGTTATAGGCCAGTCACAACAAGAGAAGAGATCACTCGCACACAACACACACTCGCATCTGAGTTGTCAGAACATTATTCTTCATCTCTCCCACCCAAACAATACGTAAGGCTCAACTAGCTGGCAGTTTTTCCTTCCGTAGGCTCAGTGTGTGAGAATCTACAGTGTGTTGCCATCATATTGTGTTCCTCCAACTGGTAAACAAAGAGATAAAAGAAAGCAAAAGCTGCCGCAGTGTAAATGCAAGACAAGGTGTGCAGGTGTACGGGGTATTAATCACGAGGAGATTATATGACGATAACCGAACCATTAGTCTTTCATAATTCTTCTCTGGGTTTTAATCAGAGCAGCCCAGCTGAGGATGAGGAAAGAGGAAGATCTGTCAGAGTGATCGAAAGCTTTAGACCGCCCTCAAATCAATAACACACACTGCAAAAAAATCAACATCAATCCATCGTTTATCACCTCACAAACGTCCAAACATTCAAAAACGAGATGAATGTTTCCGTGTGGCCTTAATCGAATCCTACAAATCTGCAGCACACTGGCACAGGTGGCCATACAGTAAGATCAAAACTCTCAGGCCTCTAGCAATTTACAGCTATCTGTCAGTCCATCTATTCATACATTTAGAGCTTTGCAAATTGATTTAAAAAAAAGTATCATACATACTTCAGGATTCTATGTATTCCACTTTAAAAATAATCAAACATTTAACCAACATTCAACCAACTGAAATATAGAAAACTAAAGAAAGAAGAAACGAAAGACAGAATGAAAGATTAAATAAATAAATAAAAATTAGGAAATAACGAATGAAACAAAGAAAGAACTAAGTAAAGAAATGAAGAAATAAAAAATACAAGAAATAAAAATTTAAGAAATAACAAACGTAATAAAGAAAGAACTAAAGGAAAAAGAAAAATATAAAGAAAAAAGAAATAATGAACAAAATGAAAAATAGATAAAAAAAGAAATAAAAAAGAATGAAAGAATAAAGAAAGAAAGAACTAAATAAAGAAACTAAAAATTTAAAAATACATAAAATAAATATAGAAAGAAAGAATAAAGAAATGAGCTATAAAAATATAGAAAGAAAAAAAAAATAAGGAATAAAAAAGAAATAATTTACAAAATAAATAAATAAATAAATAAAAAATAAAGACAAAAAAGAAATAATGAACTAAATAAAGAATGAAAAGAAAGAAACAAACAATAAAGAAATAATGAGTGAAATAAATAAAGACCTAAATAAAGAAATAAAGAAAATAATAATAATAATAATAATAAAAATAATAATAATAATAATGAACAAAACGAACTGACGAACAGTGAAGTTTGAAAATAAAAACAAAACAAAATACAACAAGTTAACCAAAAATATATGTTTTATAGAATAATTAAACATTTATCCTTTTCCTTATTGCGCACACTAATGTAGAATTATGTATACTTTACATATTTTTGCCTCCTTGACTATTTGATATATGCATACAATTTAAAATAAAATAAAAGTAATCTTTAATAGTGTATTACGGTTTAAAAACAAAACCTAATACAATGATTCTTACTTTCTTCATTAGTGGACAGAATATTGTCTAAACAAAAATACTAGACATAAAAAAAAAACATAATTTTAGCAATCAAAACTTATACAAATCAGTATAATATGACAATATAAAATAGTGAGGATCTAAAAACATGCCGGTGTTTTTGTTTACTTTTGTTTATATTAATTCATAAGAATAACAACAAAGTTAATTTTTTTGTAAATCTTTTTGGTTTATAGCAATATATACAACTGAGCCATATTCTAATCTAATACCTTCATAGAGTATGTGTATGTCTGTGTCATTTCTCCACATGTATGTGTGTGCGTATGTGTGTCTGAGCTGATGAGTTTTGGCCATCGCGGCTGGTCCTGAGATTGAGCCGTTTCTCAACGGGACAGGGCCCTTGACCCGCTCAGGGAAAATACGAGGTTCTCCTGTCGTGATCTACAAGCCATCGCTCCTCCTCTCATCCGTCATCCCTCACTCCAGGGCCGGTGTCCACATCTGACACCTCTGCTGGATGGATGAGCTGTGTGTGCTGCCACCGCTATTGATTCCTCAGTCCGGATACATTCTTTCATTTTCCTCTCCCGCTGCTAACAATCTACATCAAAGAGGACGGCGGAGGGAGCAAAGCAACCAGAAAATGAGTGCTTGTGTGTCAGAGAGAGGGAGATTAAGGCAAATTGGCTTTAAAGGGATACTCCACCCAAATAAAGTAGAAATAAAATTGTTCACGCATCCATAAACTGCACCGCATGTATAGAACTCTATAGCTCCTGTGCTCGTAATAAAAAACATCAACTAAACATACAGCAACACACACTAACTTAGGGTTGTTTTCCCCTTAAATAATTGTTGTATACATATGAAGGAAGGTTATTATCTGTAAGCCAGTAGTAATTAGGGATGCCACGTTACTAACTATAATATTAAAGCGTTCAGTAAACAAAAAAAAGTGATGGTGTTTTTTATTGTTGTTGTAAAAAAATGACCTAATCAGTTAATTCTCATTAATATCACTATTTGGAATTTTGTAGAGTGTGGCAGAAATAAGGCCAAACTGGTTGGTAAAAAATACGGTAAAGCTGCTGTTTGTGGAGTTGCTTAATGATCCTGAGCTGAAATTTTGAGAGATTAAATGTGTTTTATTTCAGTTTATTTCATCTAAGGCTGTTACTGAAGGTAAGTGAAGTTTTATAAACTAATTTCGAGAGGATCACGTGCAGATGATTGCTCGCAGCTGATCCTGCATTATCCAATTTATGATTCACCAATCAGATGAGTCCTAAGCCACTATATATACCCTAAGTTCCATATCACAGCCATCTTCGTTTTGAAGAATCCCCCCTTCCACCCCTACTCCTCCTCCTTTCCTAGATGGGTGGCACGGTGGCCCAGTGGTTAGCACTGTTGCCTTACAGCAAGAACATCACTGGTTCTAGTCCTTACCAAGCCAGCTGACATTTCTGCGCGGAGTTTACACGCTCTCCCCGTGCTCACGTGGGTTTCCCCCGGGTTCCCCAGTTTCCTCCCACCGTCCAAAAACATGAAACTTAAGTTAATTGACTAATACAAATCGGCACCATAGACATTCTCCTAGTAAGTAGTTATCTTTTCCTCTAGATTGTGGAGAAAAGGTTAACTACAATATTTTGTTTTCGGAAATAATCATATACTGTGTGAATAAATCAAGTGAGGAGAAAAGCTCAAATTCGGTAATTTACCCTGACCACTAGGCATTAACTACAACCTTTTAAAAAAATGTTTAGGCTTTTGTTGTTGATGTTATTTTGTGCTGTGAATATAATTAGCACAAAGGTCCTAAAGGCTTTACCAAGCTGAACATAAAAATATTTAAAAGAAATTTATAAGAAATATACATTTATATAGTTAACAATTTAACAAAATTATATATGAATGAAAGTATTTAGTTTTTAATTATATTATTTCATTTAAAAACTATAGCAGGTCAAGTGTTGGAGACCTAACCTATTGTCTAATCTTTAGCAAGATTATCTATTATAGACAAATTCTTTTTAACTAATCAAATGAAAAATTATTGCTCAGAAAACATATATTGTAAGTAGCAATAAGCAAAGCAGAGGCTACCGACAAATAATCTACAGTTTAAACCAAGCAGAGATTGGTCGACATGCCAAATTCAGAAAATTCTCACTCTCACAAGAACCCTTTAGCTGTGCGTATTTCCACTCTCATTTCTACCAAAGAGAATTTGCTCAACAAGGCTAAGTGTGACCGCACATGACATCTAGATGGAATCTAAAGACTTCACATGTCATTTAAGAGCAACATTTACCTCCTGGAACTGGTTTCCCACTTCCATTTTTATCTATGCAAGGACAATTTTGTATAATTCTTCAGAAATCTGCATAGTAACCCCTATAATAGCACATCTACACCCTCTCCAGTATTGAGGTTTACTACTGCCACAGAAACAGAAGAGCACTCATGCATGTACAAAGATCTGCAGCCTTCCACATCACTGGCAAAGCATTTGCATATCTGCACAGAGAGACAGAATGTACGAGGGTGTGTGTGTATGACGGAGAGACAGCGAAAGAAAGAAACACATTTCACATCACAGCAGCTCTAATTGTTATTGCCCAAATGCCGTCCTTTAAAGATACAACCGATTCAGCTGTCATAACGGTCAGTCACGGGTCATGGAACCAAAAACTCTAATAACAGACTTCCATCCTGACTCTACTCATGTGCTTAGTGCTCAAGTGCTTCTCCATCAGCAATAACCAACTCTAATTGCTAGCGGGCTTGACGCATATCAAAAGAGACTTTAAAATCAGAGTAAGAGTGAACTAGAGATGATTCACCACCCCAAAAAACAACATACAGTACAATTCTGACATTTACTCACCTTCATGTCGTTCCAATCCTTCTGTGGAATGCAGAGAAACTACAGTAATCCAAATAGTGTCAATTTGTCAATTACAGTCAATGAGGTCCAGTGTCATTTTAGACACCATTGACTTTCCCTATATGCACTATGGTTTGCAGAGTGTTTGAAATGACAAGAAAGTGAGGAAAATATCGCACTGATATGGAAATGTCTTATATTCAGATAGTGATAGCCTATTCACCTGTCTAAGTTGTATTCTTTTTCAGAATTTTTCCATGTGCTTATTAAAAGAGCAAGGAAATGTTCATAGTCTTTCCTTTTTCTCTTCTTCTTCTAGAGAAAGCCTTTATTCTTTTAGTTTGGCTGGAATAAATGCAGATTTAATTTTTTTATGTCTTACAAATTCAAAGGTCAATCATATTAGCCCCTTATGATATATTGATATATCATTCATTCATTCATTTTCTTTTTGGCTTAGTCCCTTTATTAATTTGGGGTCACCACAGCGGAATGAACCGCCAACTTATCCAGCAAATGTTTTATGCAGCGGATGTCTTTCCAGCTGCAACCCATCACTGGGAAACAGCCATACACACTCATACACTACAAACAATTTAGCTTACCCAATTCACCTGTACCACATGTCTTAGGACTTGTGGGGGAAACCGGAGCACCCGGAGAAAACCCACGCAAACACAGGGAGAACATGCAAATCTCCACACAGAAATGCCAACTGACCCAGCCGAGGCTCAAACAAGCGACTTTCTTGCTGTGAGGCGATCGTGCTACCCACTGCACCACCATGACAATTGACCACAGAACAAACCACTGCAGTGCTCATTTCCCTAGTTAACCTAAATAACCTAGTTAAGATTTTAAATTGCACTTTAAGCTGAATACTAGTATCTTAAAATATATTTAGTAAAATATTGTGCTCTGTGATCATGGCAAGGACAAATGAATTAAAAATTAGAAATTGCTAGAAATTTGTCATGACTACTACAGTATGTTTACAAAGGTGTTGAAAAAATGTTCACTAAACATAGAATTTCAGAGGAGGGCTAATGAGTTTGCCTTCAACTACAAAGAGTCGAAGAGAGAGGGGAAGAGGCCAATCAATATATATGGATATTAAATCCTTAACTACAGAAAACGTCACAAAAACATCTACGGCAAAAACATTTGCAAACTGTAATTGTGAAATATCCACATTCATTTATTTCATTTTCTTTTCGGCTTAGTCCCTCTATTAATCTGGGTTCGCAACAGCGGAATGAACCGCCAACTTATCCAGCATATCTTTTACACAGCGGATGCCCTTCCAGCCACAACCCATCCCTGGGAAACATCCATACACACTCATTAACACACATACACTACATACAATCTACATAGAATTTAGCTTACCCATTTCACCTATACCACATGTCTTTGGACTTGTGGGGGAAACCGGAGCACCCGGAGGAAACCCACGGACCACGTAGAGAACATGCAAACTCCACACAGAAATGCCAACTGACCCAGCCGAGGCTCGAACCAGCGACCTTCTTGCTGTGAGGCTACCCACTACGCCACCATGGCACTCTCTTCTTTTTTTTCTCAGTGATAAACTACACTGCCGACATCCTGTCTTGTCCATTACCATAAAATATTCTGAAGCAAAATCTGTAAAATATATATTGTATCTGCTTTAATATACAGGGAATAATAAGCATTTACTGGCCAGAACCAATATGGTCACCAATATATACTGTAAGCCTAATAATGACAACTCTCCTTAGTGACAGCAGTATCCCTTTAACAGACATGAAAGACAGGAATTACACCCAAAATGCGCTAGGCTGCTCTTTCTGTCCAGACCGATAACAATATGAATGACGTAATGGAAAAACAGTACCACTCTACATTGTTCAAAACTGAATATTCAGTTTCACCTCATAATGTCCCATTTCATTAGCTCACAGCATTTCATGTTTTCTTTGAAGGAGTTGTGTGTCTTTTATCTCTTTGTGTCCACTCTTTTACACTCACCCCGTTAGCGGCCCTGCGGGTCAAGAGTCTGACAGACCGCAGACCACTCAACCTGCTGCTGAATCAGCTCTCTCTGTGTGTGTGTGTTTTGACTATGAGATGAATCCAGTGGTGTGTTTGTGTGTGTGCTTTTGTCTGAGTGTTCCTGAGAGAGTTCTGAATGCAGAGTAAAAAAAGGAGATTAAAGCATGCTCTACTAATGGACCACCACTAAAAATGCCCACACAGACACGTTCATCCATCCCCCCCCTCGCCTCCTGCTAAGAAAATAAAAAGAAAGACGGAAACCGCAAACCTTGCTCCTCGGCCTCGGAGTCGTCTCTAATTTGCGGAGAGGTGAGCGTCACCTTCAGCGTGAGTTTGGGTTCTGTTGTGGTGCAGACCAAGATGGCGGCTTCAGGAATACACTGCTGTACCTCATACTTCTCCTCCGTCAGCTTCTGCAGGGGTCAGAGGGTAAAAGTGTCAAAAAACATGACATGAATTATTTATACTGATCATGAGTTTATAGAAGATTTAAAGAGTTCTTGCTCGGATCAGATTGATTTCAGTTTAGACTAGTTAAACTTGCTTAAAACTAGAATATAATGTTGTTTAAAATAGTCTAAAAGGGTCGTTTAAGGGTCGTCTAAAGTTCGGTACCAATCGCTAATAAAATTTGAAAAAAGTAAATTTGTCGCTAACATTTGAGCGATGTTAAGGCTCGTACACACCGGGACGCTTTTTGTTTGCGTTTTTCTGCATTCAAACCCAAGCGATTTACACTGGCGTCAAGCAGAAGAGTATGCAGAATCACTCCTTAGCGTTAGATGGCTCACAGGGTGGCGCCAAGCTTCTGATACCCCCTTGTTACACAGAAGAAGAAAAGAGAAAGTTGACACGCTTGTTGTTGGCGATCGGCATGGATGGTTCAAGTAGCAGCTCTAGCGATAAAGAAATTATTATTGTTTACCAGTGCAATAAGCAGCTCCACGTTCATATCGCCTCGGGGCATCTTCTTCAATATGCGCTCGCATTGACAGTTTTGGCTTGAGCGCCTCCAAGGGGTGTTTACTGTAACTTCAGCAGCTCCGTAAACGTGAACAAAAGTGTCTATCTGATTGGTGGAGAAGGTTTCGGTGCTGAGCATCGAGCATAATGCGTTTCTTTAAAAAGGACGCTTTTACACCTGCCATTTTGCACGTTGGTGTGCAAAATCACATTGACGTCCTTTATTTAATCATGAGGCGTTAAACGTCAACCGAAAACGCGAGCAAAAAACGCCTCGGTGTGCACGGGCCTTTAAGCGTGTATTTAAACATCGCAGACTGGACAGTGTGTTCACATACTCAACAGAAATGACTGTGATTGGCTGTGATGGTCATCGATTAACCACACGCTCAAAAGTGCTCAAATGTTAGTGGAAAAAAATTTACGTTTTTAAATTTCAGTACTGATTGGTAACAAACTCAATACTTTTGACACCTCTAGGTTGAAACAGAAAGAATGATGATGCCCAAGTGTTTTTTGTTTTGTTTTGTTTTTTTGACTGGAAAAGCTGTTTCCTGCAATGCAGAATGACAACTTTAAAAAAAATACCCTCAGATCACTTTGTTTTCAGTTTAAACAAGTTGAACAAGTTTAAAACTACATATAACATCTTGAAATGACTTGATGTACAGTGTAAACTGGGGTTGTCACTATCTATAGCAGGTTCGACTAAGTGATTTTGCCAACTTTTTTTGCAAGTGTGGCTACATTTTGTTAGAAGTCCCGCTGTTGCCACTATTGATAAACTAGTGATGAAAAAAGCTGAACGAAACAGTGCTACTTGTTTGAACTGTGTGCCGTGCTGGCCATATAGTATGCTTGGTTCAACAGAGACTGTGCTGCGTACGTTACAGAGAATGTGTTTCAATGAACAAGCTGTTGTATTATCAGCACTGTTCAAGCTAATGAGAAGTTTTCAAGTTTGTTACAAAGCTATCAGATGCAAAGCACTAATTTTCCTACTATAAAAGACAAACAAACACAAAAATATCTATGTTTCCATCAAAAGAAGCAGCACTGTTTCCATCCAATGAGACATAGAGAATTTAATCGTCACTTCCTGACAAACTACTGCCAAATATCAAAAAGAAAAAAGGAAATTGCTATGGTAGGAGAAGCCCCATTTTTCTGTGTCTTTTTATTTCATAATAAATTACTCGTACCTTGGAAGATGCAACGCAATGAATGGGCAGTGGCTTTTAGAGGCACTTTTTGGGAGCAGCCAATGAAGACAGTCCTGGTAGGTAATAATACCAAACCACTTTAATGATGAACTTATTTCATCAATGAAATATTTTAGAATGACCAAAACAATGTAGTCGCTAAACTGGTTTGTCCATTAATATACTGTCCTACTACACAAATTTTTGTCATCACATACAACACATATACTCAAGAAATGAGTTTTTGACCAATTACTTTTCTGTACTGCTCCAGGACTAATTTAATATATTTGTTTTATTAACAATGCTTAGCATGGTGCAATTATTTTTACATTACTTAAGCATCTATAACTTTTTGCTTTGACTATTATAAACTATACATAATGGATAATAAAGCCCAAAGTGTCTTATTTCCAAAGATATCTAAACTGAGAATGTAGACCAAATTATTCAGCAACTGTTACTGTTTTAGTTTGGGAAGGTCATTTTTGAGAAAATGCTTCTGACGTTGAGGGAGAGAAGGACACTAATATAGTCTCGGAAAACTTTTTGCAGAAACCTTGTTATCTTCAACATATTTGAAATATAAAGTCACGAGATATATTCAAGAAATCTATTCTAGGTTATTACATGACAGATTTCTTGTGTTTGTATATGGAAAAATACAATTTATTTAAAATACAACACAGTACAATTTTTCTTTCTCATCACTTCATAATGTGTAACTTTTTTTTTATCATACCATAATAAAGCTCAAAGTGTCTTCTTTTTTCTAATGATACCTAATTTTTGTTTGTAGCTCACTGATGTCAAGAACTGTTACTATATAATGAGGTAGGTGTAAATTCCCATAATTGAGTGCTGGCTAGTGCTGGTTAAAACTAAAATCACATAACTTTTTGGGATGCACATGCTGGAAACTATTTGGTAAATGTGTTTCCATTGTAGTTTCTGTGAGAAGCATTGCTTTAAAATGCAGCAATTTCATTGTTTAGTTTAAAGCTTTTTTTAAAATTATTATTATTTATTTTTGATTAAATTGTATTTAGTAGTTGGCATTTTGTGATTCCACAAGTCTAGGATTATTTATAAGTAAATAGGTTTGTCAGCATTTAGAGAAGCAGTAGAGTAACTGATTACTCTATTTTATACTATATAAGTTATATGTTTCTATGACCTCAACATGCTGTGTCTTTTTATTGCAAAGAAACTTGTTTAATGACAGTGAAGTCAAGCAATCAAAACGTGAAAATGTGCAAAGTGCCATTCAAATGGACTGGTGCTAAATAAAAGAGATTTGTATATTTGTATTCTAGGGAATGGATGCATTACAATGGGATAAAATGTAATGTGTGATAATGTTCTTGAGGATTGCAATAGTGATATTTCTTGCATTATTGCATTATTTCTTCGATTTTCCAAAATGTGCATAAATGTGAGACGCACTTTATAATGAATCTCAATCAGGCAGCGTAGAACATAGCGAGTTTTTCTGGCGTACTGTATAACTACACCCAGACAGGCTTATTCCAAATTAAAAGTTTGAACGACAGAAATTTGATACTGTATTGTTATATAACTGTATTGTATTGTAACTGTACTGTAATAGTGAAAAACTGTAAAAAAAACACGCACATCACTCTTAACTGTGTGCTCAGCCCAAAAAAACGCAAAAAAGCAAATATATGTATCAAAAAAGGCAGCAACACCAAATTTATTTTTAAAAGAATTATTAAAAAGCTGTCATTTAATTACAGTATTATTGTTGAAACGCCATTAGTATTTGTACGAAATGCTGTTAGGTTGTGGTTATTTCATAACAAATCTCAAATGTCAAGAAGTGCTGATCACACATACAGGACAAGAATCTAGCGGTTATGTCTTTTAGTATCACATGTCCACAGCTGCTCCCATCATCACAATGCCTTTACAAGCACGTTTATGAGGTGGCATATAAACGCGCAGATGCTTGCTTTAATGTAATCCGGTTTGATGTGGGGAGAAGACTCCGTAATCCATTCAATTAATTCAAGCCACACACTTCCAATCCGCCTGCTCTTTTCATGTAAACCAAAGATCAATTCCATCTCCCACTGCAGTGACCCGTGTGTGTATGTGTGTGTGTGTGTGTGTGTGTTTGGACATACCGCAATTCAAAGCATGTTTTACCACACATTTTACCACACATTCACACATTTGAGGAAAAAGCGAAGGCAGGAAGTGTGTCTATCACTCAACAGATGATGCAACATCTCTGACTGAGAGAGGAAGGAGAAGACGGGAAGTGGAGGAAGGGAAAGTTGCTCCATTAAGAACAGATCCATTAAACGGAGACTTGACCTGCTGGCAGGACAGTGTGCTTTAATGGGATTTCTGTCTGGGGTCTGTTATGCGTGTGCGTGTGTGTGTGAGAGTGGGTCACCGCCACTGATCGCACCGTCCCCACAGCCTGTCCGAAGTGTCTAATTAGGGAAGCTGGTTGCTGGCAGGTTTTCATTAATTACACATGATGAATATAAATAGAGCAGGTCTGTTTTGGGGTGTGTTCTGCAAGGTTTTATTTCGTTCAAAACACTGCAGGGCTGTTGGGTCTCTTGTGGGTCACATGCAGATGAAATGCCTAATCACAGAAGAGAATCGGTAAACAAGAAACCACAAAGTGATGTGATGTGATAATTACTCTCACATAATCGCATATAAGTGCGCTGATCATTTAAAAAAGAAACAAGTTTACTTAAACAAGTAAAACTGCAGCTTTATAGCACAAATAATAATTCACAAGCACAAATTTGAACATTTTATTAATATTATTATTATCTTATATAAAGCAAACTTTAACTCTTGCCCCATATATACACTACCTGACAAAAGTCTTGTTGTTGATTACAGTTGTAAGAGCAACAAATAATAACTTGATTTTATGTTGATCATTTGGAAAAGTGGCAGAAGGTACATTTTCCTATGAATCATCTGTTGAACTGCATCCCAATCATCACAAATACTGCAGAAGACCTATTGGAACCCACATGGACCCAAGATTCCCACAGAAATCATTGAAGTTTGGTGAAAGAAAAATCATAGTTTGGGGTTACATTCAGTATGGGGGCATGCAAGAGATCTATAGAGTGGATGGCGACATCAACAGCCTGAGGTATCAAGACATTTGTGCTGCCCATTACATTACAAACCACAGGAGAGGGCAAACTCTTCAGCAGGATAGCGCTCCTTCTCATACTTCAGCCTCCACATCAAAGTTCCTGAAAGCAAAGAAGGTCAAGGTGATCCAGGACTGGCCAGCCCAGTCACCAGACATGAACATTATTGAGCATGTCTGGGGTAAAATGAAGGAGGAGGCACTGAAGATGAATCCAAAGAGTCTTGATGAACTCTGGGAGTCCTGCAAGAACGCTTTCTTCGCCTTTCCAGATGACTTCATTAATAAGTTATTTGAGTCATTGCAGAGATGTGTGGATGCAGTCCTTCAAGCTCATGGGAGTCATACACAATATTAATTCTTTTTTAGTTGCACCATGACTTTATATTCTACACTGTACACTATTTCTGTTAAGTGACAAGACTTTTGTCTATGCAAAGTCAGACCTTACTGTCCTAATTAAATAATTAAAAATCAAGACATTAGCTTGCCTTTGGCCTTTGCCTTTCATATGAGCCACCTCTGAAACCAAATGATCAACAGTCAAGCTATTATTTGCTGTTCCTAAAAATTAAGTAGCAAAAAGGGTTTTATATACAGTACACATATACTTTTGTGCGCTTTATTTACAAGCAATCACCAAAATATGATCTTTGTCTTTGTATAAACTCCTAAATAAGTTAATAATATTTATTTTTTATTTATTGTGTGGTTAGAACTAAAGTTCATGTTGGATAAGGTGATTTGAATCATTTGTATACTTCTATAGCAATTAAAATATTACTTAATTTTTTTTTTTTGTCAAAAAGATTTTCATGTCTTACATTAGAGCCATACAATGTATTGTTTGAGCATCAATAACACAGTGTGTGTATCCACAAAAGTCACAGATTAGATTAGATTATTAAATAAAGATTAAAACATATACAATGACCATGTTATTTTACGTTTGATTGTTCAATTTCTATATTTGAATCCAGTTAGACTCCTCAGAAAACCATAAAGCACAATTTACAGTACACTGTAAAACCCATTAATTTAAGGTAACTCAAACTATTTAAGAAAACCGATTGCAACAAACCATTAAAGTTCAAAAACTAATCCCAATGAGTACAGTGAACTTAATCCATTTGAGTAAACGAAGCAATTTGAGCACAGTAAAACCCAATAGATGAAGATAACTCAAACCAACTGAGTACTGTAAAACCCAATAAGCTACAAACCATTTGAGTTAAACTAATCTACATGAGTATTGTAAACTTACTCCATTTAAGTTTAAGTTTAAGTAAAAACAACTTTCAGTAAATTGAGTTAATTAGACTGATTTAATTTGATAAAGTTGATTGTTGGTTTTACAGTGTGTTACATTTTTATTTTTGCTTAGTTCTATTTTTATATGCTTATTATAACAAAAGCAGATGCACCACATAAAAAAAGTATTTTCAATCTAGTCTTTTTGCCCAGTCGATCTAAATTTATAAAATCTTTGCAAATAGATCTATTAAAATCATCTCATTTCTAAAAAAATTATATTCATTTCACAATATACAGTATACCGCAGCAAAACAAAGTATCGGAATTTTTCTTCAATATCGTGCAGCCTTATTTTACATTCTGTATTTTGCTACTTTTATACATAATTAGTTGATTTTTTTATTTCTGTTTTAATGATTTTAATACATTAACATTCAAATATGATTAAAAATAAATACATTTATTATAGTTTTATTTCAGTTCACAAAAATAATAGTCAAATGTTTCAGCTAATGACAAAAAATGTTTGTTGCTTAATTTAATGCTTATTTATCAGAAACTCTGAAAAAATAAAAGCTTTTATCATTAGATTTTTGGAAAACAGAACTGGAACAATCATTTGGCAGTGAGCATTAGCACAAATCATTCTCACACGCTCATTTAAATGAGTGCATTATCATGACATAAGCATCACTGTTAGCAAGCAACTGACTCAAACCAGAAAAAAAAGTGGACAATCGCAGACAAGCATCTCTTGTTCTTCAGGGAAAACTAGCTGCAGTGAACCGCAGTGCAGTCTTTCAACAGATGAAACGCTAACAATAAAAAAACGAGTCTTTTGAGTATATATTTAGCCACAGCAGATCAAAGCTTCTTCAGTGATGGAGGTTTGTGGTCAGTGTTTATTTTGGAAGCTTATGTGTATGGACGTAGCAAGGTTTGAAAATTAGTGAGCTCTGAGCGTTTCAACAAATGCAACTCATTATCTGCACTACACCTTTAAAAAAAAAGACAGTTTTATTTCAGATATTTAAATATAATTTTATAAATCAGACATGCTATAATTATTGTTCTGATCATTTTCATTAATAAAGATTGAGTGTGAATGATAAATAAGAAGTTGTGTTTTATATATGTATGCAGCAAGATTAAAATTCTTGGCTGAAACAGAAAATTATGGATGGCCGAAAACCAAAACAGAAAATCCTTTGCAATAATTAATAATTATCTTATTATATAATATAAAGTAACATTGTATGTCTTTAAAAATCTACAGTAATTCAGTAACTTGAAAACAAGCCAATAAAATAACCACATTTTATTGACAGTTAATCAGTGGAGAGGTGTCATTTTACAGTATTGCCTTGACAGTATATGAGCGCTATCATAGGCAGAAGCAACAAGTTTACAACATAAAATATCTGTTGTTAGCACTTTATTTGAGTGGACTTTGCTTTTCTAGTGAGCATGTGCAGTTTATGCATAGAGTATATAGGTTCATGAACGAAATATCCCCAGAGCAGAAAATATTGCCCTGTTTTGAACTTTGACTGCAGCACATGCGCAAGCTAGTTCAAAACCACCCTTCAAAATTGCCGTCGAAAGCCTCTTCACTCCTCGCAGTGAATACTGCTAAAGCTAGAATCAAACCAGCGTGCTGAACACTTCTGGGAAGTAGCAAAACCACAGCATAGCCTTTTTTCAGCTAATATTTACAGCTCTTTTTCACTTTTGGCCATTTACGAGCAATGTTCAGTGGACAAAAATAAGGTGCATTCCTATTTCTATAAAATGTTAATGAATATTCATGTATGACTATAGAAACAATTAGCTAACTACTAAACTTAAGCCGGACTTGCACAAGAGTTGCTCAAATTTGAGCATGCAAAATTCTATCAAATGACAAGAAGAACATATGACATGAAACATATTTAAAATTCCTGCACAGAGACGTCATGATTTGAACTTCGATTAGCCTCAAGCAATCACATGATTCAATTTCGCAGGTCACAGTTCATCAACCTTCATCTTTGGAACACAGCGACATGTGAAACCTGCCGCATGAGTTTGCGTTTCTGGTCAGCCGCGTTGCCATACATATGAATGGAAGTCAAGGAGTGCAGTGTGACCATGGATGCAGCTTTTATCCTGGCTGGTATATTCATTTCTGTTGATCTATTGGTTATTATGCTACTGTTTTGACAGCGCCTGACAGTTTTGTACAGACAGTGATGATCGCTGTTTTTGCCTTACTGAATATGCTCTCCTCAGCTCTGTGCGCAATTCTTTTCTGACAGCTGCCTGTATAGTTTAAGCGCTAACAATGCACTGTTGCAAGATATTGCTACAAAAACAAAAGCAATCCCTAGAACAATGCACGAAAATAAGTGCTTCAAAATTCCTGTTCAGAAGATATAAAACTGATACAAACAAGTAAAGTGTGTAGTTTGTCACTTCCATCTAAATGGATCAATGATTTTATGCATATTTAGGTTTCTCATTAAATCGTGACCAATCAAATACTCTCGAGTATCTGACATGCCCCTCTCCCTTTAAGGCACTTCACATTTAATTCGTTTGAGGTCAACCACTCTCAATGGTAAAGTGGTGAAAAAAAAAACACTATTGGCTGTTTTTCTTTTTAAAAGGGAGGAGCAACACTATTTCCCACCCTCTCTTCATGTTTCGGTTGAGAATACGTCAAACACTGAATAAAAAATGCACATTTCAAAGTACTTCAAAGGAACTTTAAGACCCTTAATACTTTATTAACACTGTCAGATTATGTAATAAATATATATAATGATGCTTATAATAACTATACCTGGCAATAGAGCAGAGGCTACACCTTGTCTTTGGCCAGACAAACTCACTCACTGCAATGATTCAGTGATATGATTTAAAAAAAAAAAAACTTTTGTAGAACTTCACATTGAATTTCTTTAAACATGAAATAATTATAGCGGTCTGGAAGTCATAGCTGGACCGTCTCATGTGTCTTTTCTGTCAGCAGGTGTGTGGCATTACCTCGATCTGCTGCGGGAGGTGCTCGCAGACGGTGCACAGCAAAGTCTTGGTGGGACTCTCTCGGCACATGAGCACCAGTTCCAGGTCCATGTCATCTTTAATCAGGAGGCCTTTGGCCACCAGCCCGATCCTCATGACTCCACACAGCACTCCTCCTTCACTGGGACCACTGCTACAGCTGCTGCCCTCGCTGACAAAAACACACACACACAACACTAACTTAATGATCAGCAATTTGTTTAATAAATGCAGAAATTAGGGATACACAATATTAGATTTTTGATGATATCCAATAAACCAGCATCTTTTAGTTCATTTTGGCTGAAAGTCAATTCTGATAGCTCTTTGTTTATTACTTTTATTTACTTTTTTGCTGTTTTTTGAACTGGAAACTGCGACTGGAAACTTTTTTTTTTAAATACAGTTGAAGTCAGAATTATTAGCCCCCCTGCATTATTAGCCCCCCAGTTTATTTTTCTTCCCCAATTTCTGTTTAACTTTTTTCAGCACATTTCTCATCATAGTAGTTTTAATAACTCATTTCTAATAAATGATTGATTTTATCTTTGCCATGATGACAGTAAATAATATTTGACTAGATAATTTTCAAGACACTTCTGTACAGCTTACAGTGACATTTAAAGGCTTACTTGGGTTAATTATGTTTACTAGGCAGGATAGGGTAATTAGGCAAGTTATTGTATAACGATGGTTTGTTCTGTAGACTATCGGGAAAAAAATAGCTTAAAGGGACTAATAATATTGACCTTAAAATGGGTTTTAAAAAATTAAAAACGGCTTTTATTCTAGCCGAAATAACAAAAAAGACTTTCTCCAGAAGAAAATATATATTATCAGACATAGTGTGAAAATGTCCTTGCTCTGTTAAACATCATTTGGGAAATATTTAAAGAAGAAAAAAAAGTTTCAAAGGGTAATTTAATCATTCTGATTTCAACTGTACATTGTGACGCAGTTCCTATAGAAAACGGGCTTGGCTTGTTTTTCTGCTGCCAGTTGAATGGATGTAGTAAAGTAGACATTTCATTTAGAAAGATCAGGAAAAGGGTTTGAGAAGAGTTATTACAACATTATTAACAGACTCCTCCTCCTAGCCATTTCTGTTTGTTATCATAGCGCTGTCCAAACTGACAGTTAGAGGGTTGTGGTTACTATGTTAGCCACACCCAATACCTCACACTGATGTAATCTGAGAATTGAACCGAAAACAAACAGGAAGTGTATTTTCAGGTTTCGATTAAAGATTACAAGGGCTTTTTTTCATGACATGTACAGATAAACTGTTCAGCACAAAACTGGCAATGTGAGCTAACAAAATCAATATGACTAGTTTTATTTTTATATATACTATAAATGCTCATTTAAAAGTGAAAGGTTATGTTTTTATTCACCATGCACTATATCTTCTAATCAGACTTCTGATTTTATGACACCATGTTTGATTAACTGTATATATATACTTACTTAAAGAGATATAGATATATAGGTGTATATATATATATATATATATATATTAATGTAATATATATATATAATATAATTTAATTTCATCATTTTAATTGGAGTACCACAGCAGCCCATGAATAAAAAAATCTCATTAGGACCAGGAAGAAGCTGTTAAAGCTGATAAAGAGAGTGCTGTGTGCTAGAGATGCGCGGAT
>CAIGQQ010038783.1:3656362-3671039 GCA_903798035.1 Danio albolineatus | reverse complement strand
ATATATATATATATATATATATGCACCCGATCATCACTTTAATCGTTCTAATTCATTGTTTTAAGCGTGGATTGTTCGTTATGAATAGCAGATTCAGTAAGCTGATCGTTTTTAAATGAACATTTGTTGATATAAACAAAAGTTTGTCTTTAGACAATATTTTCTTTACTTTCAAATAGATACACAAAGTAAAAAAAAGCTTTTATACAGGACAAAAATGAACAAAAACAATGCTACTTCAGCCTAAACGGCAGCTAAGTTATGTTTACTTTTCCTTTTTCTTTGCACTGTGCAAAAACAGAATAGCATCTACTGTGCATGGATTCGGGCGATTCCAACGTGCCTCCAAAATACGGCCAGCTGCACTAAATGAGCATTCGCTCGCACCACTTGTTGCAGGAATGCACAAGATTCTCCTTGCAGGGCGTCTAAATAAGCAATCTAGTTTCTCCCCGAATGATAGCAGATTTTCCTCTGATGACTCCTCTAACTGAAAGTTTGAACAGTACGCCTGCACTTTATCCTTTATTTTGGGCAGCTTCAAATTCTGCGAAGTCTTTTAAGTTTTTTTTGCTGGTCCACTGCCATGTCCCGCTACATTCACCCACGACCCACCAGCAATTAATCATAATGTATTTTTCTTACTACCCGACCCGCGGATTATCAGCAGCACCCTCGGATATTACCTCTATCCGCACCTTACTACTGTGTGCACTAAACTAGTGACTTAGCAAATAACTCTCTGATGATACTGTATATGCAGTCACTTTCACAATTTAATGCCAACAATCTGAAACACTGAATCTAAATCTCTATAAAAGGCAAATATTCACTTCAGAAATCATCTTATAGCTAGCACTGCTGGCAGACAAGTAAATTACTGCATATTCACAATCAACCAATTATCCTTTGCACCACTTTTAAGCCAGTTTATTGAACGTTCCAATAGCATCTCTAGCAGTAATGAATCCAGCGGGAGCACTCACTTTGTGCTGCCTTCTGGTGATTCGTCCACGGTGGGCTCTGTCTCCTCCTCCTGTGTGCTAGGTGCATTTGTTGGATTCGACTGGCTGGCTTGAGATTGATCCATCCAATCAGACACGTGTTTGAGGGCGCACTCGACTGTAGAGACGAGGCTCTGCACCGCCTCCAGGTCCTCAGAGGAAGGGTAGATGGTGGAGTGTTTGGCCATGACGTGACGGTCATCATTGCCGAATGACCGAATGGACCTCTGAAAGAAAAAAAAATGACAACAGGTTTTTTGTTAGATTAGATTGTAAAAAAAAGTATTCAGTGATTAATAAATATTTCTTCAACTCTTCTACTTTAAGTAGGGCTCTATAAAATAATTTTATTGGCTCCCAATTATTCATATATAGAGTCGTGAAACAGCTAATGTTTCCACAAAAGTACAGCTTGCAACATTACTGATGATAAGTATTTCATGACCAGCAAATCAGAAACAACAACAAAAAACATCATTTTAAATTGTAATAATTCCCTATAATACAGTTTTTGTTATTTTTAAAATGCACTCTCCACTCACACGACATAAATTACACAAGTAACACACACAAAAAACAATCTTTCAAACAATATCTAGACAAATTAAACAAGCCAGTGATTAAAAATGGTCATATAAATATATGCATGAATATATTTTATAACATATATAAACATTTATATATACTACAAATTTTATACATACACATAAATATACATGTAAATATTTATATATATTTTTTTATGACACTCGCTTGTGTCTGTATCCTGAAGTATCGCTATAACAGCCAAAAGGAGAGGAAAAGTCATGCCAGCAGGTCAAAGGACCACAGTGAGAGAGAGAGAGAGAGAGAGAAATGGAGTTTACTTTCATTTTCTCAAATCGCAGCGACATAGGGGCTTCTGCTGTAACTTCAGTGAGATACTGTCTAGCAAACACACACGCAGTGAGTTATGCAGAGTTTCTGCATTAAGTAGTTGGAGTGTTTTAATCTCTCGCTTACCTCCCTCGCCATAGTAAGCTACCGAGACATAGCGCATATGAGATGAATGACGTCAGTTCATAATAACCGGTTATGATCTATTACTGGTGCCACGGTGGCGTAGTGGGTAGCATGATTTAGTATGTTCTCCCTGTGGTCACGTGGGTTTTCTCTGGGTGCTCTGGTTTCTCCCACAAGTCCAACGACATGCGGTACAGGTGAATTGGGTGAGCTAAATTGTCGGTAGTGTATGAATGTGATTGAGTGTGTATGGATGTTTCTCAGAGAAGGGTATCGGCTACGTAAATCATATGCTTGATAAGTTGGCAGTTCATTCCTCTGTGGCAGCCCCAGATTAATAAAGAGACTAAGCCGAAAAGAAAATGAATGGATGAATAAATAAATGATCTATTACTGAACCGATGCTGAATTGTCTGCTTCTGCTTCACGGTGCACCGAAGAAACAATTAATTTTGACACCCCTACTGACCAGCAGCTTTTGATGTGGAGGGTCCTTTTCTGTTGGAGACACTGGTGATAAACTAAAAACTAAATAAAATAATCGTAAAAAAAAAAAAAAAACACGTAAAAAAACAAAATAAAAAAAACGTACACAGATACAAAAACTCGCTTTTACCGCAGGAATGGTATGACAGAATTTTTTTTGCGGTTTAAAACCTTGACTTTTAAAAACGATGTTAAACCTTAAAATCGGTTAGCGTCCCATGCCTACTCTTTATTAGATTTTTTTTAATATACTTTCTTCTTTTTCTCACTAAGCAAAGATATGGTTGAAAGAACAGCCAAACAGCAGGTACGCACAAACAAACACACTCTGCTATGTTAACAATGTCTGAAGATCACCTTGGCTGACTTCTTCAATTTATCTTCTAAAGTAAAGTGTGTGCGTGCCTGCGTGTGTGTGTGTGTGTGTGTGTGTGTGCGCAAGAAAGAGATGGACGTGGAGACTTCGAGCGAAGCATTCAGCAACTGATTAAACTTTAATCAATCAAACTCACCTCTGCTTGCTCCGAAGGCAAGACAAACATCTGCACACAGAAAGAGCTTCATGCATGCGTGACGCTGACCGGCGGAGAACAGGCCATCAGATACGGACGTGCTGTATTAACCCGTGTCAGTGTGTTGTATATCGCCCTCCTCACGGGCCCAAATCAATTTGAGTTCAGTGACAGTCACCTAACGGCCTCTTCTAATCAGACATGAAGCCCAGAGTCCTGCAGTCCTCCATCAAACACTCTCTCTCACCTTCAGTCAAACCCTCATATAACATCCCCCATTGCAGCACTACAAATCTAACCACCAAATAAATCCTCACTGGCTTCATTAGTATTCAGGGTGCTGATTTCCAACTGGTGGGGTACAAACTAAAGATGCGCTGCATAGATATATACACTAGATATCGCATAGGGACCCTGAGCATGCGTCAATATCGCCGCTACATTTGTACAGGGCTCCCAGGACAAATGTCATTCAACTGCACTAATCAACCGCAAAGCCAATGTGAAAATACTGGACTTTAGCGCTACATATGGGTGTAGTAATGAGAAACAAAGAAAACAAAGCGTGAAGGCAGAACATTCCATAGGTGAGATTTCGTTTTTACGTTTTTGTATGTTATGAACTTTTGTGCTCAACAAGTAACGTTATATGATAATACAGTCACTTACTGCATTCACCATAAGGGAAAGTAGCACCAACTCACATTAAATACTAGGCTTGTGCCAGTTTTGATGAATAAAATCAGCAAACAATGTAAATGAAATATAACCACAAGATGCTGCGGTGCTAGAAACTTGTATCTGTTGGCTAAGTGAACGAGTCGTTTATAACGAGGATTCATTCACAAACTAATCGCTCCCTCCGTTAGAATGAGAAGTGAAAGCAGGAGAGGGGGTGCGTTTCAAAAAAATAAACTCTCGATCATACATAGATTTATATGTGTTTATATCTCTGGATGGTCAATCATCCACTGCACCATGGTCCCACATACATTTCAAAGGGGTAAAGTCTAGATTAGATGTGCATATCGTACATCTGGCCGGCCACATATCAATATAGCTGCAGTTTTTATGACACTGTATGACAATAATTATTATTTTTACAGAACTGTGATGGTTGGGTTTAGGCATGGGATGATAACCGTTTCCAAGGTATACTGTGGTTTGAAAAAGTCAAGGTTTCCATACCGCTAAAATTTTCTGCTATATCGTTCCTAAGGTACAGTATAAGAAAGTTTTTTTTTTTTTTTAACATTTTTGTTGTTGTTTTTTAAGGTGTAAATTGTAAAGACATCTGTGTTTTTGAAACAAATGAGAACCACAGAAGTCAATGATTCACTTGAATTATTTCGCCTGAATTGTTTACTGCTCCAAAATATTTTAAATGTTTCTCAAAATAAAATATATAGTGTTCAAAGGGGGAAAAAGGTTTTGTTTTTTAGCCAGACATTTAAAAAGAATAGATTTTAGAGCAGTAAACACAATACCGTTAAATCGTGAAACCGTGATATTTTTATCCAAGGTTATCATACCATCAGAATCTTTTACTAGCCCATGCCTAGTTGGGTTTAGGGTTGGGGTGGGGGTAGGCGTTAAAAAATACAATTTATTGGGTAATTTATTAGATAACATAAATAATACTCTGTACAACTACTGTTTTTACATTACAGTGACCATTGGGTTTAGGGTTGGGGTGGGGGTAGACGTTAATAAAATACAATAAATGGGAAATTTAATGAATAAAATAAATAATTCTCGTTAACTTCCAGCCACAACCGTATCCGATCTAGCAACAACTTTTCAAAAGGAGTGCTACCCTGGGCTAAAATGGCAGCTCTATTGATGCATTCGTTCCAATAGACAACAAAAGCGTAAGGCAAGGCAAGGCAAGGAAAGGCAAGTTTATTTATATAGCACATTTCATACACAGTGGCAATTCAAAGTGCTTTACATAAACAGGAGTAAAATTGAAGTATAAGAAAATAAAAACAAATAATAAAAAACAGATAAAAACAGATTAAAATGAGTTAAGACAAGTTATAAAAGAATGAAAAGAAAAGAAAGACACAATAGTGCGATCTGTCGGACGTAGCACAGTGCTCATTCAGTAAAGGCACAGCTAAACAGATGTGTTTTCAGTCCTGATTTGAATGTACCTAATGTTGGAGCACATCTGATCATTTCTGGAAGCTGATTCCAGCAGCGAGGGGCGTAATAGCTGAAAGCAGATTCACCCTGCTTTGACTCAACTCTTGGAATTTCTAGTTTATATGATCCTAATGATCTGAGTGATCTGTTAGGTTTGTATTCAGTCAGCATATCTTTAATGTATTGGGGTCCTAGGCCATTTAGTGATTTATAGACAAGTAATAATACTTTAAAATCTATTCTGAATGTAACTGGGAGCCAGTGTAGAGACCTGAGGACAGGTGTGATGTGCTCTGATTTCCTGGTTCTGGTCAGAATCCTGGCCGCAGTGTTCTGGATGAGCTGCAACTGTCTGACTGTCTTTTTGGGAAGTCCAGTGAGGAGCCCATTACAGTAATCCACCCTGCTGCTGATAAAAGCATGAACAAGTTTCTCTAAGTCTTCACTGGAAACAAAGCATCTAATTCTTGCAATGTTTTTGAGATGATAGTATGCTGATTTACTTACTGCTTTGACATGACTGCTGAAACTGAGATCTGACTCCAGAGTCACACCAAGATTCTTGATTACCAGCTTTAAGATTAAAAATTATATTCTTATTCTACATCACTTATCTATATAACTAAACTGAATTACAAATTTACTAACAATTAATAATAAGCAAATTCAGCTAAAAGTCTTTATTGATAGCAAGATAAAAGTGTAACCATTGTTTTTTGTTTTAATTTTGCATATAGTTTTTAGTCATTTTGATGAGCTTTTGTCATTAATAAAATAACAAACATGCATAAAATTTAACTAACACAAAAACATGTTAGTAAAATACAAACACAGAAATATTTACAAAAAATATGCATGTGCACGGTCACTGTTTTCTCAAAATATAAAAATACAAATAATTTTTTAAAAATAAAAATAGAACTTTTTTTTGTATTTATTTTAATTTCCTAATACACACTTTATTCTGTTTTACAGCATGTATTTATACTTTAACAATTATTTTGAAAAAAATAAAAATAAAAATTATGCAAAGGAACCGGAAATAATCCAGCAAAAAGACCGATCATCCAACACATGCAAAATCTTCCAAATTTTTCAAGGCTTAAGTCCATGCTTTTACTTAATATTTTATGAACATAAATAATACCATGATTAGCAGATGCAGTTTATCATTTACTACTTTGTTCTTCTTCTAGATTTTAATATAGCTACAGTGGCTAATCAATCAGAAGTCTTACACAGAATTAAAGATAATATTTTTGAAATACAGTGGATGAAGCGGACATTTTCTATATTCCGTATGCTTCTGTTGACATTAGAGGTAAAGTGTTCAATGAAACAGCTACTAAACAGCTGCTGTCGTGTCCCCTGCAATTCATCAACATCACTTCGGTGAAACTAAACTTCCTTGACATGATTTGCTCCTGATTAGAGTGCATATGAATGATAATTAGATTAATTCTTAGAGGACAGTTGGGGTTAAAATTAAAAGAGAACTGTATGGCAAATGTATTCAGCTTACTAAGAGCCTTGTACTGTCCATGGATTTGATGCACGTTGTAAACAGTGACCTTTTTGTTGAGTTTTTCTATGACAGCAGCATTAATTAAAATAAAAATTACTCCACTTGTCCAATTTGCAAAAGAAAGAAACTTTTGCAAAACTGCACATTGATTAATGCCGTTATATGTTTGGCTGAGGTGCCTTGGGGGAGCCTAACTGTAATTACAGCTTTTTATCTCCATATAGTAAGAAAATCTCTGGATAAATCATCTGCTCTGTTTGACTTCCCATGTCTCTTCTTTGTGGACCATTTGAATATTGCATGTAAGAGCTCCTTCTGGCTTTTGGAGGAGATTCACTACTGATCACAGAGCCGTGTTTCCCTGACGAGATGTGCATGAGAATCACAGCTTTTGCTGAATTGTGATCTCAAACTCATTTCAATTAATCATGCAGAACTAATTTAGGCAGCACGGTGGCTCAGTGGTTAGCACTGTTGCCTCACAGCAAAAAGGTTACTGGTTTGAGTCCCGGCTGGGCCAGTTGGCATTTCTGTGTGGAGTTTGTTCATGTGGCTTTCCTCCGGGTTCTCTGGTTTCCCCCACAGTCCAAAGACATGCGCTATATTGATGAATTGAATAAACTAAATTGTCTGTAGTCTGTGTGTAAATGAGGTTCAGGGTTCATAAACATTTTACTTCTAAAATTCCATGACTTTTCCATGATTTTTCCAAGATTCTCAAGTAAATTTTCATGACCTAATGTTTCATGCAATGTCTACATATGCGTGGTAAAAGAAAAACAATGCATGATCAACTTTATTACAGCATATCCTAAAACACGCACCGATCTATTTCAATTCATATTTATATCCAAGTAAAATTGATTTAGATAATGCTTATGTAACTGGATTATATTGTATCTCTTCACTTGCACACATTGAAATACTATTGGGAAGGAAGGGGTTAACATTTGTTTATTGTTTTACATGTAGAGCGCCCCCTCTGTTATCTTAAAAAGAAAGAAATTCATTGTGTGTATGAAGAAGAAGCCAGTGCACGAGGGCTGATCATCTATATCTGCGCTCATTTTTGTTTTGACTGTTTTTCCACAGACAATAAATTACAAAAAGATATATCAAAGTTGATATTTATTTACACAACACAGAAGGGACGCAAAAGACTAGTTACACTTACACCACACTAATAATGTGAGAGTATATGATTGGTCAAGGACAGAAAAGTAAATAAATAACCTATATTCAAGTAAACAGATGTCTGTTTTCCATGACTTTTCCAAAACTTTGTGGGTTTTTCTGTTTTTCTAAAAGTTTTCCAGGCCTGGAAAATGCCATGTCAAAATTTCATGACTTTTCCAGGTTTTCCATGACCGCATGAACCCTGGAGTGTATTGGTCTATCCGCTGTGTAAAGCACATGCTTGAACAGTTGGCGGTTCATTCCACTGTGATGACTTCTGAAATAGAGACTAAGCCAAAGAAAGATGAATGAATGAATGCAGCACTAATCAGCTCTATTCACAACAAGCCCCATTCTGTGTCATTTCCATTCCTCCATTCTTCCTGCACCATCCTAACATTCGACAGCAGGCCTGCTCAATAGCATATCAAAGCTGCATCAATCCCAGGTGGAGTCTGACCTTTCACAAAACGCAGACATAAAACCCACACGACGCATCCATCTTCTGCACGCCAGCTGTTGTTTAACCAGCAAAAAAGGAAAGGAAAACAAGATTCATTTGTTTCTACTGGAATTCGCCGAGTGACATTTTTACACAGCCGGGCTTGTTTGTCGACTGATGTTTGAAGGCTGCAACCTTTAGCGCAGTTGATCAATTAACGTGATGCCGAGCGAGCACTTTGACACCTCTATACAAACGACACGTGTTTGAGAGCATTAAAGCGCGGCTGGGCGGGTGTTGATTTCGGCTGCGTGTGTGGATGGGATATAAAGATGCGAATCTGAGTGTGTGTGTGTGTGTGTGTGTGTGTGTGTGTGTGTGTGTTAGCAGCGGTGTGACATCGTCCTCTCGGTGGCATCAGGCCAGTATTTAATAGTCAGTGCGCAGGGTTTATGAGGCGCTCCTAATGGCTGCCTGCGAGCGGCCGTAAAACATACTGGGAAGTGTAAAAGAGTGTAAAATAGCTAAGGAGGAGCGGAGAGCACTGCGTCTTAATCACATATCATACTGGAGGGATGAGGGTAAGGATTACAAAAAGCCCTGTTTATGCCTGGTATGTGTTTTTTTGGTAGTCTGGTAACAAGTGGCTCAGTGGTTAGCACTTTTGCCTCACAGCAAGAAGGTCACTGGTTTGAGTCTCGGCTGGGCAGGTTGGCATTTCGGTGTGGAGTCTTCATGTTCTGCCCGTGTTCGAGTGGGTTTCCTCCCGGTCCTCCAGTTTTCCCCAAAGTCCAAGGACATGCGCTGTAGTGATTTGAATAAACTAAATCATCCGTAGTGTACTAGTGTGTGTGTGTGTGTGTGAATGAGTGTGTATGGGTGTCTGGAAGGGCATCTGATGTGTGAAAAATATGCTGGAATGGCAGTTCATTTTACTGTGGCGACCTCTGAAACAGAGACATATCCGATGGAAAATGAATGAATGAATGAACGGTAACAAGTGGACGCAGTGGCAAATTCAGACAAGGGCAATATGGGTGGCATGAAGACAGGCCGACCTCCCACAACACCCCCCATCCCACCACACCCCCACTCCTCAAATTTGTCTGCGACACTTAATCCACCCAACCCCCCAGAGGACGACACTCCTGAGTGGACGATACTAGTGCATAGTATAGACAGTATACTGTAGGTGCAAATGGAGTCTGAAATGCACTGAGATTGTCCACTTCTGAGTGCTTCCAGAGGTAGCTGAAAACGCAGACAGTTTGATTGCTTTTCTGGGGTAAATTGCTTATGAAGCAACCTTTCTCAAGCAACGGATAAAGACCACATACTCTCCACCTACTGACCAAACACTTGACCAAACAGGATGTGTTGCCAAAGCACCAAAAAAGCTCATACCAGAAAGCACAGATTAAGATCAAAATTGTAGTTGCCATGCACATCACACTGTATAATATGAATTTAGAAGTACACTCATTTTAAAATGCGGACACTGAAACCAAAATTTCAGCATGCATTTGGTTCAAATCCGTTTCATCAGCATCAAATGTAACTAAAAAATAAAGAAATGATTTGAATATTCAAATGGTTGGTTCATTTAAAATACACAGCAAGTTAATCCATCAAAAAATATGGGATAGATTTAATTGTTTTAAAATTTAAAAAAAAAAATTTTTTAATTGTTTTGTGATGGCACCAGGGATCCTTATGAGAGCACACTGATGTATTTATAGTGTTTCGTAGGGCTTACTTGACAACAAAGCCTTTCAAACTAAAATGTATCATGAATTTGAAAGCTAAAGCATGAATGAATGGGTAGCACTGTAATATCAGTTACTAAAATCTACTAAGCTAACCATGATGGCAATTAAAGGTGCAGTAAGTGATTGTCTTCAGAAACATTTTTGTTGTGCTGGTTGGAAGTCTCTTCACATTTCAATAGTACTGATTAAAGTAAATGATCTAAATGTATTTATTTTTATTTTTTATATTCTGGGTGAGACATAAAACTAAAAAATGTTTGTCCGATTAAAGATTGTCGGATCGACAAGTAACTCAGTTATGACCGGTATCTCAAACTGTCTGTCAACAAATTTAAATTTGAATTACTGTGTAGCCTCTTTAAGCAGACAGATACTGTACGTCACTCGCGCGTTCTCGCAAAGTACAGATCTACAGCTGACAGAAAAACATCAGGCAACTTCTGCAGCAACCTGAACTTCTTTCTGAAAAACCAGCTGGCCTTGTATCCATGAAAAAGGCTTCTGCCAAAAATGCAGAATCAAAACTTTTCTGAATACTGAGTCAATATCGGATTTACTTTTGTATGCTGGAGGGAAATGATGTTAAGCAGTTCAAAACATCGATCTGATGGATGACACCACGGCTGAAGTATTACTTTTAGACAGGTACGTTTTAAAGCTATTTAAGCCAAGCAAAGCTTGTGTTCTTGTTTATGAATGGGTTCATTTGCACGGATGTTTTGTTCAGCCACTGAGAACGTCAGCCAAAGGATTGGCTATTGACTTTTATTCAGCTGAATAGCAAAACATAAGTAAATAGTGCTCTTCCGTCTAAACAGCTGTACTGAGGTGAATTTTGATTTATATTCGCACATTTGTTCATTTTTGACGCTCCCACTCTAACGCTACTTTGAATATTGGGTCTGAAATAGCGTGCAGGAATGACTTCAAAACAACATTAGCATCGTTTCATTGACTGTGAACAGTGTTATGTTATATAGTCACTGGCTGATCATATGATTTCACTGTTCAGAATTTGCAAACAATACTTTTCTGAAATTATATTTTTGAGGAGAAAGTCAGAATGTGTGACTATAAACCAACTTTACCCCAATACCAGTTTTGGGGAAATAGAACTCCTGCACCCACTGGCCTGTCAGCAACTACACTAGACAAAATGGGTGTCTCAATAGAGTTCTCTAACTGGTGAATTTGGTGCGCATTCGCATGTAAGGAGGCGTGGTGTTGGACGGTGGTGAGGGATGAAAAATTTCTAAGCTAGTATGCTAATGCTAGCGTTCAGGCAGATCACCTTCTGCACCATTAAGTGACGCTACTGACAAAATAGTTATCAATGCAGAACACCAGATGACTTCTATTATGCACACTGATAAGATAAAGACCACACTTCTTTAATGGTTGAGTCTGTCGAGAAAAATGTAAACATTAGTGCTAAAAACATTTAATTATTTTACAGCTGCAGTCATTTTCATATCCATTCTGTCACTCCACTTGTTTTTAAGTATAAAAATGCTAATGGAACTTCTATTTTAATTAGGAACCAATTTCAAAGGATATTAAGAACTAATCAGAAGGTGAAAATGAGAGCAGAATAATACCACACTACTCTATTAATAAACAACAATATGCTAATAGGATTCCTAGCAGATTCTATCAGAATCCTTCTACCAATTCTACCAAACGGTGATGAATCCAAAGAGGAATCCTTTGCACATTAATTTAGGACGGTATTGCAAAAAGCATGCATGTGTGTGAGAAAGATCCTGTATAATCAATCTAAAGAGGGTTTCATCAAACCACAGGTTTAACAAAATGGCACACTGGGGACACATACAGACAAACTGATCGCAATCAAATGGAGTAAGACAGACAAGTAAAGAACACACTGAAGGATCAAGCCTATTAAAACTGAGGGAACGTGGATTGTGCATGGTTTATATAAATATCTGTTAATATTGTGGTACAGTTTTAAAGTAATGTGTATTTATGGCTTCTGCTCTGTCTCTCGGATGGATAAGATAACCGCACGAGGGATCATGGCATATCGTGTCATCTCTGTGTGTATATTTGAGGTCAGTGTTCGGTTTTAAATTAATTACACGCACCTAATTAAATGTCTTCCAGTCAGGCAATGATCTGCAAAGCTCTGTGGCTCTTATTATAGACTGTAGATATAGACTTGAGCTGACCACAAACAGCTGTTGACTGATGGAGGTCTTCTTGATAAATGAGTGATTGTGTGTGTGTATGTGAGACTGACACAAACAGACTGTGACAGAGTGCGTGAGCAGCTCTCTGATACCCAATGTGTGTAAATCTCAAGTGGCCCCAGAACAGAGACCAAGAGAACGCCACTTTAAAAATGTATGCATGCAATTTTTGCTCAAAGTGCAATCAATATATTCTTTATGATCCATTTGGTACATTCCTTTAACAAGCAGTGAACATTCTCTTTTTTTTTTTTTTACTAAAAGACAAACCCAATGAAACTATATATTAAATCCCAGTAAGTCCGTATTATCTGAAAAATGTTCCATTGGGTTTGTGTTTTAATATATATATATATATATATATATATATATATATATATACACACATAAATCACATCCAAAATAAAAGTTTAACATAATATTTGTGTGTGTACTGTGTATATTTTATTATGAATATATAAATACACACATGCATATACTTGATAAAATGTTGGTTTATATTTAGATATATAAAAATTATATGTGTATGACACAAATTTTACATTTGAATATGATGTAACTACTTTGATGTAACTTTTTTATATATAGTTTTGGCTTCTATGAATGTTTTTATCACATATACATAACAAATATATATAACACACACATATTATGTCAAAACAAACTTTAATTTTGGATGTGATTATATATATATATATATTAGTGCTGTCTAAATTAGCGCAGTAATGCATACGATTGATTTGAAATATTTAACATGTTAAAAAAAATTAACGCAATTAACGCAGTTGCAGTTTTTTTTTTTTTTTCCTGTTGTGACCGACGTGTGTTCAACGTGCAAAAAAATATGGATAAGACCAAAGAAGGACTTTTAGAAGGAAAGTTTGCGTATAAAACAATTAACGTTGCATGACCAGGAGAACATGAATTAAGGACTGGTGGAAGAGTGTTGTTTTAGTGGAGTTTGATACCGCATGCTGAATGGAAAGAAAAACCTCCACATTTCGTGATTCGATTAGTCATTCATTCATTCATTTTCTTTTCGGCTTAGTCCCTTTATTAATCTGGGGTCGCCACAGCGGAATGAACCGCCAACTTATCCAGCAATTGTTTTATGCAGAATACTTCAGAGCCATGCTTCAGAGCGCTTAGTTTAAGCAAATTTGATGGACGCGGTACATGTTTATGGATTTGAAGGGAGTCGCTCATGCGCTGTACTGCGTATGTGCGCAAGTGTGTGTTTCCTAGCAACAAGAACAAAAGCCTATCATCGCCAACAGTGTCCGTATCTCTCAAAGTTGTCAAAGTTGGGAAACATCCATAAACACTCATTCACACACATACACTACGGACAATTTAGCTTGGACAATTCACCTATACCACGTGTCTTTGGACTTGTGGGGGCAAACCGGAGCACCCGGAGGAAACCCACGCAACCACAATGAGAACATGCAAACTCCACACAGAAATTCCAACTGACCCAGCCGAGGCTCGAACCAGCATCCTTCTTGCTGTGAGGCGATCGTGCTCACAAAGTAGCTGAATTAAATTAGCTCTTCTCACATATAATTCCTGCTTGTTAAGAATAATTTTCTTTAACATTTGATTTAAATGTTGTTAACAAATATAAATAGCTTTGCATAAAAAGTAGTAACATAAAATAAATAAATAAATAAACTTCCTTACTCCCAGCTATCTCTCTGCAACTCTCCCATGGTCGCCCACTGAAGCTGAGCAGGGCTTGCGCGCGGTCAGTACCTGGATGGGAGACCACTTGGCAAAGCTAGGTTGCTGCCGGAAGTGGTATTAGTGAGACCAGCAGGGGGCTCACAGTCTACGGTCAGTTTGGGCCATAACGCCCCAGTATATTGAGGGGGACTCTATACTGCTCAGTGAGCGCCATCTTTCAGATGAGACGTTAAACCGAGGTCCAGCCTCTATGTGGTCGAGGATGTCCTTCAAAAAAAGAGTAGGGTATTAACCCCGGGATCCTGGCTGAATTTGCCCACTGGCCTCTGTCCATCATGCCCTCCTAACCATCCCCATATCATAATCGTCTCCCTTTCCACCAATCAGCTGGTTTGTTGTATGCGGTCTGGTGCAACACGTGGATGCTGCACACTGGTGATGGATGAGGAGATCCCCCCCCAAAATATGTAAAGTATCCAGAAAAGCACTATATAAATGTAATGTATTATTATTATTATTATTCATTAATTTTCTTGTTGGCTTAGTCCCTTTATTTACCGGGGTCACCACAGCGGAATGAACCGCCAACTTATCCAGCATTTGTTTTACACAGCAGTAATAATAATAATAATTCTTATTATTATCATTATTGTTATTATTATTTTTATTGTTATTATTATTATTATTATTATTATTATTATTATTATTATTATTATT
>CAIGQQ010038783.1:3645640-3656352 GCA_903798035.1 Danio albolineatus | reverse complement strand
TTATTATTATTATTATTATTATTATTATTATTATTATTATTATTATTATTATTAATTTTTGCAGCATTTTTTAAGTGTGCAATTTATTATTTATTGTATTTATTATCCATTGTACTGTACAGTAAGCACACAACGTTTGCTTTTTCTTGATAAGGAATTCAAAAGAGATTCCTAATCATTAGTGACATCATAAAAACAGCTAGACATGCCCTTCACATTGATCAACTACCATAAACCCTTCCGTTTTCGAGAAAGCCAGTCCATGCATAATAAAACACTACATACATATTTTTCCCCTCATGAAAGTCCATTTCTTCACCAGTGTGTATGGTCAAGCTGACACACAGCTTGAGTGTCTGTTTTTTTCTGTATACCTCTAAATGTGGCCTTTACCACTTTGGCCACAGTTTGACAGGAAGTCAAGTGAAACCAGGAAGGTCACCTCGTTACATGCACAATAAATCAATAGAGATTCAGAGGCAAACGACACAAAAGCTGAGAGAAGAGGGAAGTGTACATGTGCGCTTGCGTGTGCATATCCAAGGTCACCCTGGCAAAGCTGGGTTAGCATTAGAGCTCACGCTAGCAGGGCGCTCATTATGTTGGGTTATTTATGAACCTCCCCCCCCACAACTCTCAGACTTTAATAATTCAAACAGCACAGCCCTGCACTCCCATGAGGCCCTGCTCCCACAAGCCGGAGGTGAGGGCCATTAATCAAACGCTGATCTCCCCCCCTCCCTCTTTTTTTTCTCTTTCTCTCCCATCACATTTTCTCCATCACATCTCGGCTTGTTTTAGATTACAACGGTTGGGACGGAAACACGTGTAAGGGGAGATTTCAGAATTTAGACATCAACCTTGTGCGGAGGTATTTAGTCGGCCACACAAACAGAAGATGAGGGTTTTTACCATGGCGGCTGGAGGGTTGCTAGTCGCGGTGTGTCCGTGAAGGTGTGTGTGCGAGCTGTGGAGACGGGGGTCTCGGGACGCCCTCTCCTCATGCGCTCGCCTCTCTGCCCCCCCCGCTGCGCCCTACTGCACCAAACCTGCAAAGCAGACAGAGAACAATGGTCATTACAGCGTTATCAGCATGCATACCTTAAGATCTCTATACTGTATTTGAAGCAAAAACAGAGCATATAAATACACAGAACACAAGACTTGTTCACAAAAAATATATATATACACAATAACAATATATAATAAAAGTATATAATAATAATAATAATAATAACAATAATAATAATAATAATAATAATAATAATAATAATAATAATAATAATAATAATAACATATAACTAGTGGCAAGCAAAAAAATTAATCGCAATTAATCGCAACCAAAATAAAAGTTTAGTTTGAAGTGTGTGTAATGTGTATATTTATTAGGTATATATGAATACACACATGCATGCATATATTTGAGAAAATTATTATTTATATTTAGATATATAAAATATGAGAAATTCCAGCGTTATGGATGTGATATTTGCAGTAAAAACTCAAAACATAAATTTACCTAGAACATATAAGTTAACATTATATTGAAACATCTGTTTATATTTTCCAGAACGACTGACCACAGAGTTATGGGAGCAGAAAAATATCTGTAAACATGTTTTGTACTTTAAATGAGGAAAATAAACACATGTTAACATGTTTAACATACTTTGTAGAAATTCTGTGAATTAAATTACAAACCCCAAAACAAACAATGCTAATCAAAAGGATAAGAGTTGACATTTTTGCATTTATGAAGAAAAAAGCTTCGTTATGGATGTGACTGATGAAGTCGAATATAATAGTTTAAAAATACTGACACTTTTGAGACATTTTTGAGTATTTCTAAAGTACAGTAAAACACTTGCTTACACAAAAAACAGTTTCCGTATTTTTTTTTCATGGCAAGGTTGACATTACAGAGGCACTGCTAGGAAGGGAAAGTTAGGACATTGCGAAGAGCCCACGCCGTTTTGGGGCCCCCAGAGATACTATTAGGGGCCCGCCAGAACATCCTCCTCCCTTGCTCTTTACTTTTGTCCGAGACACCCCAAACCAACCTCAAAACTGAGTAGGGTTCTTACTCTTGTGTCCTGGCCAATTTCCCTCCATCGGCCCCAACCGATCACAGTCTCCCAATCATCCCTATCCACCGAATTGGCTCTATCACTGTCTCTCCACTACACCGACAGCTGGTGTGTGTTGAGCGTCATGGATGCTGCACACTGGTGGTGGTGTGGAAAGACTTCCCCCATCATAATTGTGAAGCGTTTTTGGTATATGACCATGCACAATAAATGCACTATATAAATGCACATTACATGGCATGTTAAAATAGTGTTGTCACGGTACTGGAATTCGGTACCAATCAATACTGAAATTTGAAAAAAAAAATTATTTCCTGGTAACATTTGAGCGCTGTTGAGCGTGCTCTTAAACATTGCTGATTTGCCATTGTGTTTACGTGCTCAACAGAAATGACTGTGATTGGCCGTGAAGGTCATCAGTTCACCGCACTCAACGCTGTTTACTGAGTGTAACCACAGATACAGGGAAACTGGGTCATTTTAAAGCCATGAAGATCAGTTTATTCATCAGCAGATCACTCGTATGTCAGCTCATAAACAGACCAGCTGATCTTCGTGGCTTTAAAAATCTCTAGTGAAGTGGTTCTCAAACTGTGGTACGCACACCACTAGTGGTACACAAGCTTCCTTCATGTGGTACGCGGAGGAACCTCTGAATAATTAAAGTAAAAAAATGAACACACTTTTAACCCTTTGACGCGTAGGATAACACCGATGTGATCAGTAAATTGATTTAAATTGGCTAAATCTTTTTTTTTAAGTGGTTGACAATAATAAATATTGTTAATTAGAAGAATTAATCTGCCTTGTTTTTGAACTGTGCTGTGCTGTAGCTGCTTAATTAGGCCTACTATGCGAATGTACTTTAACACAGATTATTATGGTGGTACTTGGAGAGACTATTTTTTTATTTATTTTTTTATTTGATTTATTTTATTTTTTACTTTTATTTTGGATTCAATTAATCACGATTAATCTATGCCCAGCGCTATATATAACATAAATAAACAAATATCATCACTCAAACAAACAGCAGATGCCAACAACAAGCATACACTTAAGGCTGATTTATACTTCTGCATCGAGTGATCTGCGTGACCTACAACACCTGCCTTGCGCACAGTCGTGCATTTATACTTCTGCATGCTGTTTGTGTTGTTCTGCAATAACACTTCAGAAACGCTAGCTGGCAGTAGGTTTTTATGTTGCTGTGTTGTGTTTGTTTTTTCTGAACGCTACCTTCCTGTACCAGTAGCTAAAACTCGCTCATACAGAGGCAGGAACTGGCGGACGTGCAACAACTTTAATCATAAGGTAAACACAAAACAAAGGTTTCCATCTAGAGCTACTTCATGGAACTCGACACTTGTAAACACTCGCTCCAACAGGTTTGCGCAGCTCTCTGTCCCACCCACACTGTCACAGCTACCAAGCCAACCAGTCACAGAGCTTGCGCTATGCAATGTTGCAACGTGTAGTTAAATTTCTTGAGAGGTGCGCATCAGTGATGGTGGTGGCCATCATATGCATGCGCTTGAAACAGAAGTATAAATCAACCTTTAATCTGAGCAATAATCATCTAAACTACAACCAAACTTAGAAGGGAGTGAAAAATAGTCCTTTATAACTTAACATAATCAGCTTCTTAATAAAAATGTAGGGCAGGATAGCATGCAGCATCACATTAAGATGAACAAACCGCACTGAAATCAAGGGGACTGACTGTGTGGCATCACAAACCCTCACCCCCCGCACTTCCCTCAGGAGGTATCAGTGACTCTTTTGTTTGAAAATGAGCAATGCAGTATATGGACGTTATACATATTTCATGATCTGGGTGCTGCTGCACAACTGAGATGCGACTCATTGTTTTGCTTATTTCACAGGAAAGTGTTTGCATGTGTACTTGTTTTTTAGCACACTTATCCAGGCCCATTTATGAGGATTATCTCACAAAGTACTTTCTCTGTTTATGTTAAACGTGATTATAAGTGAAAGTCATCTGAATGCAGAACACACACACACACAGATACAGGCAAAGAACCGTATAATTTGTGGATCAAACATTGAACTGTCAAATTTTACCTCACTTAATCCCTTCTTATCTGGCCAAATGTCTTCTGTGTATTAATGCAATATCCCCGGAATATAATTTCATTCTCTGGATTATGGCTTCAGGGCTGAACAGATGTACTTTAAAAAAAAAAAAAAAAAAAGATTTCAGGCCAAAAATGTAAAATAATCATAATAAATCCTAAACATGTAAAGCAATAAAGCAGAACATTTGTGTTCTATGCTTTAAAAAAAGCTAAAATCAGATGCAATCAGACAAAACATTTGGATATTATAGGATGCTAAAAGTTCCCAAGATTCTGACTATTACAAAACAATCATATCAAAGTGATAAACAAGTTGGAAAGAAATCTAAAAGTAATAAAAACATAGTCAGATTACAGTGCTTTACTGATAATGGATTTAAATTTATTTCTAAGTAATCTATTCAGCACTGCTGGCAAGTGACATGCTGTAATCTGTTGATTGTCTGAGTCTATTGGCATCTGTCGGAGCAGTCAGAATTGGCTTTCTGTTCTCTGTGGTTGGGTGTTGTTATGCTATTGAAAGGTGTTTAAAATGGTCTTCAGCACGATTATTTTGTTTGTTTGATGAGTGTAAATAGTGGATACCTATTAAGTAAGTCTGCAGTAAAAGGTATTGTGCTTGGTTTGATTATTACTGACTTAAAGTGCTGTCTTAAGCATGGTACAGCACAGTTCAGTTCGATATGGCTCATTTTGAGGGCTCATCCACTGCATTCCGTACACTAAAATCTATCTGTTATTCAGCGGTCTTCACATTTCGTGATTCACAAATGCTTTCCGTTTATTTTACGGATGTGAATTGCACTATGGGACCTTGACCTCTGATCTAAGGACTTTTGGTGTTATAAATTCAACGCTACAGTTTAACACAGTGAATTTTTATTGACATTTTAGTCAGGGATGGCCGATATGGCTTTAAAAAAATTATAATAAAATTGCAGATTTTTTAACCAAAGAAAAAAAAAAGAGGAAAAAAAAAAGATTTACGATTTTTGTACTCGCCCATGTAACCTACGTAACCTTATCATAATTAAAATTATAGGATATAAAAATGCTAAAGAAAAAAGCTGAAATTTAAAGATCAAATTTCACAAGCTCTATTTATAAATGCATACAAGACTATTATACCGAATTATTTTATAATATTATACTGTAAATTACACCATTTTATACAACTTCAGTAAACATAAACTACAGTTAAAGCAAACTCAATGTACTGTATGTTAAAGGAGCACCTTTTTCAAGATTTCTTTTTTCAGTGAACATCCATTCAGAGATTTATTTATTTTTATTTTGTGCTATATCAGTTCATCTACATTACTCACATTAGGCTAGTGGGTTGCATTTTATTGCTTTTATTTGCATCGGATCGCTGCATCGGCAAGATTATCTTCTCCATTAATTGTCTCATCCATTACTTCTCTCTGTGAGAAAGACAAGGTGTGGCTCGCAGTTTCAAACGTGCGTCTCGTGGTGAATGAGTGACTGCAAGCCCTAAATTACGCCATTTTTAGCGGACGTGTTTGTGCGCCTGTGTCATTTTTAAAATTTCATTCCAAAGAGTTCTCTGCTCGCTGCATGCTGTTTGTGTGTTTCCATGGCAATGCAAGGGGAATTATGGGGGGCCAGAGGGGAGCGTCATGTGTTAGGGTGAAAACTGATTTTCATTCAAACAAATCTATGTGAACCTCACACTCGAGTTAATCGATAAAACAGAATTAATCGCCCAGCTCTAATTTTAGTAGTTTGAAATAATATAATGAATAAGAAACAATATATAAAGAAACACAACGCAAAACAAAGCCAGACAATATATCACTTTAAACTATACTAGCCATTTTTTAGCTTAAAAGTTGTTAAAAGAAAGATCAGGATTCCATAATGCAATTAAAAAGAATAAATAAATAGGAAAAAAATTTAAAACATGAATTACAAAATATGTAAAACTGCTAATTTCTGAATATTTTTACAGTGTAGCTAATACTTTTATTATTATTTTTTTTTAGTACCACCTCACGTGAGGTTCCAAACAAGCCTTAACATTACTAAAACACTGCGTATACACACACCACTGATCACTGACTGGTCCAAGACAATAATCACCACCAGCATCATTGGGTACCAAACTTGATATACAAGCTAATTATTCTCTTTGTTCTCTATCGCCACCAGGGGATACTCATCCTGAGGCCCCCAGAGACTATGCAGTGCCACGGATGTGATCCAAGACCCGCAACGAGACGATGCCAAGGTTCCATAATACTGGACCACGCTGTATCCTGAGCAGCTGCTTGGTGCATAGACAGCATGAGATTGATTTCTGTGACCCTCCAAGGACAGACGAGTTTCGCTGATGTCCAGCGTTCTCCAGCCTCTGGCGCCTAGACTGCAGCTCTACACAAGATGTCTGCCCATAGGAGAAATGGTCGTGCCCAACTGAGCCTGGTTTCTCTCGAGGTTTTTTAATTCTTCACTTTCTTTCACTTTCGCTTTGTCGCATCTGGCTTGCATGGTTCGGGACCTGTAGAGCTGCGCAACGATGGATTTGCTCTTCAGTGTTTGGACTCTCAATAGTGAATTATAACCCACACTGAATTGAACTAAACTGAACTCCAACACTGAAAACTGGACTGACACTGTTTCAATTTGCTATAATCTTGTATGTGAAGCTGCTTTGACACAATCTACATTGTAAAAGCGCTGTACAAATAAAGGTGAATTGAATTGAATATATTCAAATAGTCAGCAGCAGCCACTGTTGTAGCGTTGGTTCACACAATTAAATCATTTATACCACCAAGAAAAAAGAAATTGCATCACCGTGGTAAAAAGAAAAGGTCTAAACTTGGTCCTGTAGTGGGCACTGTACAAAAAGTGTGCACCATCCTGAATGCCTAAATTATAAATGGGCACTTGTGAGCACAAACCACAAACCCAAATCCAAATCAAGTGTGCCATTTGGAAGAAACCCACAATCCAGGATATACTGGTATTTGCAATCATATAAAACATTCTCACCAAATGTACGCATTATCCAATAATCCATAACTGTGATAATGTTGAACAGGAAGAAAGAGTGTTGTCCAATAAGGCAGGGCTTATCTCCCAAGTCCCTTTATGCACAAAACCTCTAGTTTGACATCCTTTTAAGAGATGAACAACTGTATCTCATGAGAAACCCCACGCTGCTGCCAACAGCGCAATTACGCTCAAATGCGGCCCTGCAGATCTTCTGTAATAATGTTCAGCGGAGTGTGTCCACACAGAGACATTCGCAGTCTGCTCGCTCGCGTCCCTGCTGTCGCTGCCTCGTTATCAGAGTCACAATCTGCTGGAAACCACCTACGAGACCTTTCAGAGAGATCATTAGTCCTGACAGCACAAACTGACCAGCATTTAAACGTCGCATCACTCGATTGATCATCAAATGACACATGTAAATAAACTGCACCACTGTCCATTTTAGAGCTGCACAACATTGGATAAGTTTGTTATTGCAGTATTTTATTTTTCTGCATTAAATATTGTGATATGAATACAGTTTCACAAGATACTTTGAACAGCACTTTTTAACAATTTTCTGGGGAGTCTAAAAGTATTCAAAAAATGTTAGATCAAGTAAAAATATTGTTTTGGTTTCAACTTCAGAAGAAATAAGACTAAATTAAGGGTTTTTCCCCTAAAACAAGCAAAAGTATCTGCCATTGGAGTAAAATAATCTTGATTTTCCTTTAAAATGTGCATACTTACTTAAAGCTAAGTAAGAATTTTATTATTTTTTTGCATAAATGGTATAAATCCTGTAATTAGATACAATTCTTTAGCTCCTGGTCAACTATAATCCAGACTCCACATTGCATATGTTGCATTGTGACTATTGCAGATGCACACACTGCAATATCAATGCTGAAACGATATATTGTGCAGCCCTAGTCCCTTTTATAGCTTTACATACAGTAAGTAATTGCAACAGGAATTTGAGTTAAGGTAGAAGAGGCTGTGCTATATAGCCAATACACACAGCCACAGCTAAATGTCAGTTTTGACTATTTAAAATACAGCCAACCTTAAGTATCTTATTGGTTTTAAAAAACAGCTGAAGTGAAACCAATACATCGTATTAAAAATAAAATAGTTTCCCCCCGAATAATATGAATTCAGATTTTTACATGCTACAATACCCCCCGCCCCCAAAATGTAAAAAATAAATAAATAAATCACTCGAAATTCAATAGAATAATGAAACTAAAACAGCTTCACTTGAATCGCACGCAGAGCACAATTGTCCTGTTCTTATATCAAACATCAACAAAACAAACTGACAACCTATCAGAAACTAACCAAATTTCATGAGCTTTCATGGCAGATAACAAAAACTGCATTATGTGCTTATAATAAACCCTAAATGTATATCTAAACTACACACGGCACATGATAAAACGAATTTTTCATGTAAAAAAAAAAGAGTTTATGTATAACAATCTGGGGCAACACCCAAATATTTAATTTTTACAATGGTTTCTATTTCTGTAATGTCGCGTCTGAAACAACAGCATAAACTACTATAACAATGATCACCTCTGATACTGATCTGTGCTTTTTTCAGTACTAAAAGTTTGCAGTATGAGTTTGAATACCATTTTATGTGCTAACATAAATGTTGTCTTCATAGTTTATGTTCTTAGTGTGAATAGGACTTATGACCACATTTGGAGGATATCTTACATCAAGCTGAGCCTCATCACTGAAAACAGCAGGAGGCCATTGATTTTCATGTGGCCAGAGCAAACAGTGGTCAGATTGTGAAAGTGCATTTAACCTCTGTACAGTATTTCAGCATGAGTGAATAGAAATCCACACACATCCTCAATCTTGTTAGAAACAAATGAAAAGTACGATATGGGGATTTTACCACACTGCCTGCTTTACTGACCTTCACTGACCTTCTTTCTGACTGATGTCAATCCTTTAATCATTTTGTTGGTTCCCTCTAGCAGTTTAGATAATAGATGTATTAGAAAAGCGTGAGCGAGATGTTTGCTTTAACTGGATTCTGTCACTAGGACAGTCTGGCCTTCCTGAAGTCAGCCTGCGGTGGCATTGCTGGCCCACAAACAATTACAGTTTCACTCTGCGGCAGAATAAACAGCCTGACATAAACTGGTTCACACCCTCCACAACAACAGCGGGCTTTAAAAGAAAATAGCATGCCATACTGCACATTATTCCCCAGAGCTTTCAATAAAGTTCTGACGATGCTAGCTTAGTTTATACTTACTTACTATTGAATATTTCTATAGAATTATTGATAATGATAATTCATCTCTTCTCGTCTGGATTATTGCAACATTTTATATCTGGGTGTGAGTCAGGCCTCTCTCTCTCTCGCCTGCAGCTGGTCCAGAACTCAGCTGTTAGGTTTTTAATCAGTACAAAAAGAGACCATGTTACACCTGTACAGGTTTCATTACACTGGCTAACGATTCCTTACAAACTTCAGCAAGAAGTGTTATACGTTCTTTAAACCTCTCCATGGCCTGGCCCCTGAGTACATTTCTGACTTAATTAGTCTACATCAAACCTTCAAAAATCGATTTAACTATAAAGTTCACAGTCACGCTTCCAATCATGTTTTGTAGATTGTATGTATTTACGCTGTTTGTATTTACTTATCCCTCTACTGCATGCATTATGACAAATCTATAAAAAATATATATTTGTTTTTCTTTTCTTATAATGGCTTAACTCGAAGTGCTGTAAGTATTTTTTTTCAAGGTACTTTATGATATGTTGCCATATGGATCTAACTTAGAAATTTCTACATTAAATTTTTCCTTGTAATTAATAATTGTGCTGTGTGAAATTATTTAATTGGTGTTGCAGTATTATAAGCTTTAACACAGAACTTATAAATGACACCTTATACATACTTTCCAACAACTGATATTCCAACAGCTTTCATTAATTCCACTCTTTTTGGCTGAATATTATTGAAAACAAACATAATATTGTATTTTCATGTATACAACATACAGCAAATATAAATATTTTCTCCAGTAAATATTATAACAAATAAATAACTAGTGTAATATATCCAGATGCATCAGAATAATGTAGCTACTACAGTAGCTAACAATGTTTATATTTTATACTCTACAGCTGTCTTATATGCCTTTGAGCTAACTTACCTAAACTGTCTGCATCACTGCTCTTATCAAATGACCAATCTACATCACTCTTATGGTCACTAAAACCCATCTCATCCTCACTTTCATCTGCAGGAAGAGCCAGTTCTGTCCTTTCTTTCTTTCACTTACCATAGAACATTGTGGTGTTCGCTAATACACTGTTCTCTGTATTTATATCAAATCAAATATTGCCATTAAAATGTGATTTTATCCATAATTCCAATGTAATTATCATAAGACTAATCAACGATTAACCATAACCATACCATATGATTAATCAACAATTAACCATAACCATAACCATACCATATGACTAATCAACAATTAACCATAACCAT
>CAIGQQ010038783.1:3625503-3645630 GCA_903798035.1 Danio albolineatus | reverse complement strand
ACTAATCAACAGTTAACCATAACCATACCATATGACTAATCAACAATAGCAATTACTCACAATGAACCCCAGTCTGTCAGAAATCGCGCCCCAGAAAAACACTGCATGTCTTGTGACCTAACCAAAGCACATCATAAGCCTTTTTCACGGACAGTCGGGCGCATATCCGGAACAGTGATAGTTGCATATATAGATACTTTGTAATTGTCACCCACCTTCGTAATTAAAAACATAAGTTTTCTGGGAAAAACTTATCCGTTATTAAGTTTACCTCCGGTTTCACAAACGAGGCTAATCATGGATTAAATTGAATGTTTGAGCTGTCTCAACTGAAAATAACTTGCAGTAAATTGTCTTAAATTATGTCAGTGTCCTTTATTGTCTTCAGGTTCACACCAGTAATGCATATTTCCAAGGTTGTTTTAAAAAAATGTGGCTTAAATAGCCTAATTTATCTAAGGACTAAGCCCTATTTGTGAAACTGGGCCTTAGAGTGTGGAGTGATAGAATATCGGTCCACAAGACAATAAACATCCACTGCAAATGGTAAATGTTAGTACAGTTTTCAAAGAGGTAGTGAAAACTAGCGTATCTGACTCCATGGCTCCAGCCGGAAGTATCGATAAGCAACAATCGCTGTACCGGATGTGCACTTGACCGTCCGTGAAATAGGCCTATTGGCTAAGTTAAGGTCTTCTTTTTCCAACAAAAAAATTTGAATGTTGGTCTTAAAAAAATTGTGGCAGGGAAATGAACATAAATAACATGTTGCCATATGGCTCTGATTGGTCAGCTAACATAATGTGCTGTGATTCGCAGATCAACTGCACATCACCAAGAAGCATCTCTGTTATAACATTACGCTCCTTTCTCTCCCTGCAGGGTGTATGCGCATAACCAAAAGGGTTCATGACATCATTAACCCAGATGTATTTTTTTGTAGTCCCAAAACTTTGTTTACTGTAGGCTTCGCTTAGCCAATTTCTTTAAAAGCCAACGTCTCCCATTGCATTGCACTATGAGCATCTTAGATTCAAAGATGTTGTTTATGTTCACACAACTACATTAAACATCAACTAGTTTAAAATATGATATTGTAGTGGACCACCCCTTTAATACCTCATAAAGATACCTCAATAAAGTTGATTTCAGTTCACAACTCTAAATAATAATGATATAAAAAAGTGCAAAACCAATACGTTACAAGAATTATATTTTCACCACCCTCAAATGTTAAACATAATAAATAAATAAATAAATAATAAAACTCAAAAATTAAACATTCTCTGATAAGAATTTCTGATAAATCACAAGTAACTTGAATTAATTTTGATGAAATGTACTTTGCTTAATAAACAAAAAAACAAACAAACAAATATGGTTGTTGTTTTTTTAACAGTAAATATATAATTTGAGATGCTGGAAATGACAATAAAGTGGGCATATATTAAAAGTATGAACGTTTTAAAATGTATATGAATCAGCATTTAAAATAAATAAATAACTAAAAGCTGGGCACTGCAGACAAAAACCTCTTTTTCCAATTCATTAAAAATTGTGAGTTCTTCTGCATTTTTAAATGAATATGTGGCAAAACAGTAAAACACCTGAGACTCAAGACAACAGGGAGCTAGTAATAAAAAAACATTGTTTTTGACTACCAAATCGAAAGAGATTTGGGGAGGGTAGAGGCTTATTATCATGTCTTCGCCCCAGTGCTACTAATTACAGGCATTCAATTTCTTTTTCTTTCATTCTTCTTGTGTGTTTTGAGCAAAACTGTTAATTTCTCCTCTAGGGTAATCAACTGAGAGAAGCTAGTGTTAAATGAGAGGGATGTTCAATCTGAACTTAGGTGACGTTCACAACAAGCCTGGCATTTATTTACCATCGGGAGCCTTCGAAAATTTCAAAATGAACGCGTGCTCATTTTTGCTCCATCATTACAAGCATCCCATCAGATTCCTCCAAGGAAAAGCATTCTGGCCCGCGGGCGAAAGACAATGGCATGGCGGATGGCACCTCATTAGTATGAGGTTGCCAGATCAGCAGCACACTTCTCTGCACACTGATTATTGGATGGCCACTTAATGAATCTTGCACATGGCAAACAGCACCTGCTCCCTCTCAGAGCAGAGCAACCGGAAAAGACTTGCGCTGGTTAGGGTGTGTGCCATAAACAGATGCTAATTTTGTTGCTCCAAACATACAAACCATCAGTCTGATGGTGCAACCCATGTATATGCAATAGTGTTATGTTTAGGCGAGTGGTGAGTTATTTTAACAGCTAAATATGGATTTGTGTGTGGAGTTAAAAAAAGTCACCTTCATCAAAATGTTTATTTCAGAGCCTCTTTGACCAAGTCTATTAAAGGAATAGTTTACCTAATAAATGGACATTTTCTGATTATTTACTCACCTCAGAGCCTTCCAAGATGTACTGACCATATTCTTTCATATATATGCAGGCGCAGCCATTTGAACATTATTGGCTTGAGACTGCTCTCATTCACTTCCATTTATTTTAACTCTAAAAATCAGCTTGTTATGCTGTTTGATGTTGCAAACTGGTATTTTCTTATAACACTATTTTGATTTTAAAGCATACCGCATGTAGTTTATTGCCGTTCGCCATTTTCGTCAAATTGTATGTCTACAAACAATCGCAGAAAACAGTTTACTTTAGCATTGAACAAGGTCAATATGACTTGGTGATGTTTACACTAGTGCTTTTTCAATTTAAAACACATAAGGTTTGTTATGTTTAGGCCTGTCACAATAATCAATATATTGACTTATCGCGCAATACATGGACATGACCTCAATAATTTTTGATGATGCAATATATATCGCCCATACGTAAAAAAAAAAAAAAAACAATTCTTGCAACATTTTAGCTGATTGCACTACCTCTATCTCTATTGGAGGTATCAGTGTCAGTATGGTTAAAAAACACTATAGTATTTACCATACACGTCTTAAGTATATGCTTATGTGGGTGCCTGACAACTGAAAATAGATCTGGTAGCAGATATAGCAACCTCTGTTACTTTTTACCTTGCTTTTTTGTTAACATTTAATATTATTTGTTTTGGATATGCGTTTTTACATTCTGATTCCAAAGCCTGATAATTAAATTATTAAAAGGACTACATTAAATGAAATATTCTTAAGAACAAAATATTATGTTCTTTTGAAGAATGTAGTTGCATTATGATGCTATTATATTGCCATTCTGGCATTATATAATGAGTGATCTAAAATGATCTTAAAATGACAATAATATCATTTATCGCGATATATTTTGGTGCAATATATCGTACAACAAAAAATGTACATTGTGACAGGCCTAATTACGTTATACCTGACACCGGCATCTTCAACCTGCAAAAAAATGGAGTAATTTGAAAATGCCAATGATCTGTTTTCATTTGGAAATGGTGGTGTTTCACTTCAGTCCATCTACACTGAAACAACACAGACAGCACCTTTGTTTTTTTCATCTGAAAATAGATTAAAGTAAGGTAAAGTAAGTCAATCTCCTTCGGATTAATCCTCAATTTATTAGGGATCGCCACAGCAGAATCAACCACCAATTATCCTTCCAGCCACAAGCCAGCACTGAGAGTACACTGAATTGAGGCCTGTCACAATGGGCTCTATTTTAACAATCTAGGCGCAAAATCTGCAAAAAAAATACAATCTGCGCAGTGGCGCATGGTCTAACAGGGTTGTGCTTATTCTCTTAATGAGTTATGGGTGTGTTTTGAGAATAAACCAAACAGAGTCTCATCTCCCATTCTCTTTAAGAGTCAGTTGCGTCGCGCCATGGCACATTTGCTATTTACATAATGGACTTTGTAAGTGAAAAACTGAAACTTCCCCAGTGAGAAAACAGTTAAACAGACCATCTGCAGTGCAAGGATAATGAATGTGCCTCCTCCAATCAGCCTTTACTTTCACTTTTCTCTTTCGTGGATAAGGAAACGGTGTGAAGACATCCATTCAGCCTACATATTTAATCTTGTGTGTTAAGCGCAAAGAATTGTTTCAAAACTATTTCCAAATTCAGTTCTAATTTCCAGCAAACAAATAAATGAACAATAATAACGAAGTGTGGTCAAACAACTGAGTTATATCCAAACACACATCCAATTCTTATGCCCCATATGGTCCAAAACCAACAGGTAGACGAATCTAAACTTGTTTTTAATGAAACAAATATAAATATGCATATAATAAATAATACTTCTAATAATAACAACAGTATACAAAAGCAAGTTGTTGTGAATAAACTGAAAAAGCTCCTCGAGATGAAGAAGGCATGGAGGCAGTGATTTTTATATTTATGTAGAGAATAATAATATTTATAACACTTTAATCCTTTAATTTTTTTCACATGTAAAGATATTTACATATTGCTGTACATCCTGTGTGTATTAAGCAATGTGTAAGCAAGACGCACTGCTTTCAGCTGGTCTATTGCCTATTTTAGTTTCTTAAAATAGCAAAGTGCCAACAATGCACCTTAACACTCCTCCTCCTAGACCAAAACACCCGTTTAAACAACGTGGTGGAACACGGGAAAATTAGGGTTGCGCTGGTCTGAAAATTGCAGCATGTTGGGGAAACACATCTTTCGCCAGGTGAATGACAATATCTTCTTTTTGGTGTGTCTCACAAAATAATTGTTACAAACGCTAAAACAGAGTAAGCTAATTTGCCTTTGTACAACATCAGGCTCTTTCAATGGGGGCAGACAACACAACTCCTTGTTCTGTGCAGCCTGGAATACTCTCTTGGCAGGCCTTCCAGCAAGTATGAATCAAACTTCTGCTACTGATCCAGAATGCAGCAACAAGAGAGCTGAAGAGAGCGCATGTCATGCCTCCATTCATCAATTTGCACTGGTTATCGATTTTGGCACATGTCATATTCAAAGTACTGACGTTTGTCAACAGAACAACCTCTATTTCTGCTCCCCCACACCAGAACTCAGCACTTCAGTACTTATGGAAATGCAGAGGCTTGTATCCTGCAAGTAAACACCATTTTTTTAAATGCCATCCCAAAGAGACACAAATTCACTTTCACAAACCTTTACATTAACTGTTTCCTGGTGGTGGCGTTACTGTCAATTCAATACTATATTATGCTAATGAGTATAGAGCAAATAACATAAGCGATTTATGTATAGTGTCTACTACAACAGTCTGCTTTTTGCCATTTGGGGTCATATGGCTTAATTTGAAGCTGCATAATTTTTTTGTCACTTTTTTCACAACTGTCTACATTGAGATGACATTAAATGTAGAAAAATCCTGTAATGTTCTTCTCAAAAACCTAAAATATTCATCAGCTAAGTTCAATTAAGTCACCTTTATCTTGGATGACCTGAGGTAATGATCAAGTATCTCAATGTTTGGGTGAACTATGCTTTTAGAAGTGATCCCAATATACACATACAGTCTGTTCATTTAGAATGAAGATAACTTTACTTGCCCACAATAACATTTGCAGTTTTTCCCTAACAGTGTGTTTGGAAGTACAAGGCAGATCTCAAAAGTCAGCAGACAAAGACAATAGACAACAGCTGTCATATATTTCACCCAAACGAAGCACATATGAAGGCACGTGCACAGAAATGCAATGCACTTTTTTCATGAAACTTCCCAAACTCTACATCCTCAGGTTTATAGATGCTACTGCGTAATTCATAGCTGTGATGTGTTTAATTTATATTCGAGCAGAAGTCAAGTCAAGGTTCAAGCACAAATACAGCACATGTAAACAAATCTTTGAAGATGTTACGTTGAATAACAGCAGTGAGAAACGGCTGTTGTTGTTTTTTTGTTCTTATGCTCAACAATGAGGCGCTGTGAAGAGACAGATGAAAGACAAAAGTCTTTTGTTCTTTACATACTTTAACCTTCAGTAAACATTCAATCAAAAGAGCTGTCATAAAATTACTCAAAGCTGAAAAGAAGGAGAAAAACTGTGAAGGTGTGTCAGGAAAAGAAAAGAAAAGAAAAAAGGATTGGAACATTAAAAATTGTATAATTAGTACTGGATATATGTTCAATGCATAATATTAATATTAATAAAACTATACAAACAATGTATGGCGGTGTGTAGTGAGTAGCACGTTCGCCTCACAGCAAGAAGGTCGCTGGTTCGAGCCGCGGCTGGGTGAGCTGGCATTTCTGTGTGGAGTTTGAATGTTCTCCCAGTGGAATGAGTGTGTATGGATGTTTCCCAGAGATGGGTTGCAGCTGGAAGGGCATCCGCTGCATAAAACATATGCTGGATAGGATGGCGGTTCATTCCGCTGTGGCGACCCCAGATTAATAAAGGTACTAAGCCGACAAGAAAATGAATGAATGTATACAAACAATACTTACAATCAACCTAACCTAATCTAATTTTGTGATATAAAAAATGTATTTATGATATTCTTTTAATGACAAAAATTTAATTGGGAAATTAGCCTAAGCAAGACAAACTTGTCCATCATTATGTAACAAAAATGTTATTTCCACCACTGTTTTATAGGCATAATTAATTATCTAAAAATGATTTTTAATAAAAAGAAAATAAATATTAAATATTAAATGTAAAGAAGAAATTTCAGGAAAGTTACAGAAAGTAAATTTGTTTAAAATACCCTTACAATTAGTGTTTCTGCTGTCTAAAAAAACAACACATTGCTTAATATGATTGTCAAATTGAATAATTGACCAGATTTGTTGGAAATATTATTATTTTAGAAAACAATTGTGTTTATGTGCCATTTTTGAAAAAGAATCTGTAAGACCCAATATACAGATGTAAACAATGCTTCTAAACAACTTTACCAAAAAAGCAACAGAACAGCACACTTCAAATAATTTAAGTATTAAAAACTACATCATTTTAAACGTTCACCTTAGATTTCATGTAGGTGGTATATTTTCAAACATGATAAAACATTAGCAAGTTTTATCCGAACTCCCACAGTATGTGAAACTGTGTTTAGGCATGGGCCGGTATAAGATTCTGACGGTATGATAACCTTGGATAAAAATATCACGGTTTCACGGTATGACGGTATTGTGTTTACTGCTCTAAAATATATTCTTTTTAAATGTCTGGCTAAAAAACAAAAACTTTTTCCCCTTTAAACACAAAATATTTTATTTTGAGACAGTAAACATGTCAGGCTAAATAATTCAAGTGAATCATTGACTTCTGCGGTCTTCATTTGTTTAAAAAACACAGATGTCTTTACAATTTACACCTAAAAAAAAAAAAAATTAAAAACTCTTACTCATACCTCAGGAACGGTATAGCAGAAAATTTTGGCGGTATGAAAACCTCGACTTTCCAAACCGTGGTATACCTTGAAAACGGTTATCGTCCCATGTCTAACTGTGTTAACATTTGTTAAGCTATTACATGTATTTGTTTCTGAGAAAAAATGTGCTATTTTTTAGAGAAGCTATTTCATTTTGAAACAGTCAAGTAAATAATGTGGTATCATTTTTGCATAAATATCACCACATTATGTGTTTTATGTGCCTGGTCTGCAAAGAACCTGGCTAAAAGCTAAATTTGATTTAAAAAAAAAAGTTATACAATTAAATAGTACATCATTTTAAACGTTCACCTTTTCTTCTCGGGGTGTGAACACTTGATTAGAAAATCTAACGTGGCTCAAAACAGCAATGCAGATAAATTTACTGTAGCTAAATGAAAAACGCACCTTGACATCCTGAACAGATGCATAAATCTTACAACCCGCTCTATTCAAAGTCAGAGGTAAAACGTGTAAAAGCACAAGTATAACACGATGAACCAAATGCAAACAAACAAGCATTATCATCCAAAAAATGATGTTCATTTTACTGACAACTTTCCACCAATAGTCATCTTGCTGACTAGTCTTCCAGTAACTTTAAATGGTGTCTTGATTTTAAAAAATGGCTTATGTTGAAGAGGAAATGTGAGAGAAAGTGCAGCTTTGTGCATTTGTTGATTCGGCAGTGAAGGAAAACGCTGAACATGCTAAAGAGAGAATGGATGCCATCAATAAACATATAACTGCACGCTCAATATTTAAGATGGAGGGCTGCTTCCTGCTAACTAGAGGTCAACCCTGTAGGGAAAGAAGTGATGGAGAGGTTATGAATGCAAAGAGTCAAGCAAAAAACTTGGGACTTCTTGTTTGTCGTACACTTTTCCAATAAAAACATTATAATCTCTCCATTAGACTCGCTCTTCTTCACACTATTCTCATTTGTCTCACTTCTGCAGTTTAGCTACTGTACTTCCTCAATCAACCTCTGATGGCTTAATGTGACGCTGACTAACAGATGCAGAGCAGACGGAAAGATCCATCAATGCAGACGCTTCCCAAACTCAACATTACAGTGACAGGAATAAGCTGCTGTTTGTTTGCTTTTTTCTCCCTCCGTCTTCGCTGAAGATTAATCATTGGGACTGTCACAATACCAAAATAGTCACTACACTCAATACATAAAATCTTTTGATGCTTTTAAACTACTTATTTAAAATGAGCTGGATCAACTAAAATTTTTCAGTGTTTTGGGGGACTCAATTGTTTTATATTCATTCATTTGTTCATTCATTTTCTTTTCGGCTTAGTCCCTTTATTAATCTGGGGTCGCCACAGTGAAATGAACCACCAATTTATCCAGCATACGTTTTACGCAGCGGATGCCCTTCCAGCTGCAACCCATCTCTGGGAAACATCCATACACACTCATACACTACGGACAATTTAGCCAACCCAATTCACCTGTAACACATGTCTTTGGACTGTGAGGGAAACCGGAGCACCCGGAGGAAACCCACGCAACCACAGGGAGAACATGCAAACTCCAAACAGAAATGCCAACTGACCCAGCCGAGGCTCAAACAAGCAACCTTCTTGCTGTGAGGCGACAGCACTACCTACTGCGCCACCACGTTGCCTGTTTTATTTTCAATGCACTTAAAAAAAATTAAGTTAACTTAATTGATTTGTGTTTGGACAATGTCAAGCAATTAAGTTAACAAACATTTTTTTTTTGCAAATTGAAGTGCACTGAACATAAAACAGTTAAGTTATCCCCTAAAACACTCAAGAATTGTGTTGATTCAGCTCATTTTAAATAAGTAGTTAAATAAGTAGCAAACTAAATTTTGGTGTGTAGTAAAATTTATATTACTTATTACCCATCTGTATTCTTCATGATTTTATTAACAAATCATAACAACATTATAACAACATATTTTGACACAACAAAGCAAAATGGCTTGATTGTTTCATTAAGCACGAATATTTAGATTTAATGTAGGTAGTTTTTTCTCAAACTCAAAGTTTTGACCTTTTAGTGCCACTCATTTTAAAACGGTGTTAACATTCGTTAAGCTATTACATTATTATGCACAGCTATTATGCATATATAATGCATATTATGTTATATACATTATATACATATATATATACAAACATATATATACACATACATACTGTATAGATATAAAATCTATATAATATACATTATATATTACATTGTTATCTGTTTCTGAGAAAAAAAATGCAATTGTTTAGAGTCACTTTCTGTAAATTTCATTTTGAAACAGTGAAGCAAACAACACAATATCGTTTTGCATTGATATCACCACAGCCATGGGTTTTACAACCCAGGCTCATTTTAAAAACGTAGCCCTATACATACACATTTCTGGAGAGTCCCAAATACGTCCCAACAGGTACATTTTTAGCTGCTTTTGTTTTCGCGAATCCACCAGAGGCCGCTGTGTATGCTTTTTCAGATGTCAATTTTTTCTTGCGAGTGCCATTCGCACCTGCTTTTCTCGTGCAAAAATCCACCAGAGGCCGCTGTCGACTGAATGACTGACGGACTAACTGACAAACCAACCGGTTACCCCACCAACCTCCTTCCCAAACCGACAGTGGTTTGAAAGGCAATCCAGAAAAAGAAAAGCCCCTGATTTTTACCACGTTTTCAGATCTTACCACATTCTTTCCATTTTTTACTTGTTTATTTTATTTTTTAGCTTTTGCTTTTGTTTTACTTGCTTTTTGGAACCGTCCATTTTCAGACTCAAACCCAGTTGTCGAGGTCAACAGAAAAGTATAGGGGGATACATTTAAGAATGAGCCTATGTTGTGTTTTTAGGTGACTGGTTTTCATAGAACCTACAGTAGCTAAAAAAAAAATTCGAAACCTAATAAACTATAAAGTTACAAAAAAACAACAAATTTAAAACATTTTATTACACCTTTTAAAAACTTTTAATGGTTTACGAAACCATTGCACTCATTATCATAAGCTAAAAATGAAACAATTATTTTTATATGAGCTTTAGATATCTAGCATTGGCTTGGGCTAAAAGGTTTGAATGAATGTCAGCATAAAACCAGAAATACAGTATTGGCTGACTCGTTTATGTGTCCCACAAGGATACTTCAGATGACGAATGGCAAAATGGCCTGGATTTATTAAATGAGATGCATCAAACTGATTTCCTCTTTGATGTCGCATGAAGACTCCAAGAAAACACACACACACACACACACACACACACACACACACACACACACACACATTTAAATCTCCCCATACACACACACTGCCACACATAACTTCACAAATGCTCTACAAATCCAAAATGCGAACAATTGTTGCCGCATTAAAACTAGTCAGTCTGAGCATGTAATAATTTAATAGCTGGCAAAGTAGTCGCTCTGGAATAAACTCACAGCATCAGAAAGAGAATATCTTCGAACTCAAGAGATTACGGATGCTATTAGAGACATCAAGATTGTATGCTTTCCATTCCCATGGTTTATGTTTAATGAAGTTCAAGCAATCACAGAGGGCTGCTGATCTCTTATTGTAAAAGCAGTTCAACTACAGTAAAAAAGTAATTAGTCGCAAGCTATTAAGAACTTCGCATAACAGTGTACAGTAAGATAATTACAATAATTAAGGCAATGAATAATTCGCTGAACAAAATAATTGCAAATTAAGAGCATCGCTCATTACTATGACTCAGAAGAGGATAACTGTAACAAACACCAATGCACAATATTTCAGGAAAAAGCATAATATGAGCAGACCGGGTTTATTGGCACCATGAATCTATTTTGATTAAAATCATTTTTAACTAATTTCACAAATTTATAGATATTTACACAAAAAAACTAAAAGGCACATTTCAAAGTTTATTGCAAAATAACACAGAAATGCTGCAACATGGTGCCAGAGCAAACACTTCTTAATAAATACAATAATACTATCAATAAATAATAAAGGTTTTTCTCAATAATTCTCAATTCTCATTTTCCTTCATATATATATTTTTTAAATCTATAGAATACAAACACTACCAGACAAAAGTCTTTAGGAACAGTTTTAGGAACAGCAAATAATAACTTGACTTCTAGTTGGTCATTTGGTAACATAAGTGTCTTATATTAGAGGCAAAGGCCTCTAGATTACGCTTATTTTACCAAAATAAAATATGATCATGCCTTGATTTTTAATTATTTAATTAGGACAGTAAGCTCTGACTTTGCTTAGACAAAAGTCTTGTCACTTCACAGAAATAATGTACATTATAGAATATAAAGTCATGGTGTAGTGGAAAAAGATTTAATATTGTGTATGACTCCCAAGAGCTTGGAGGACTGCATCCACACATCTCTGCAATGACTCGAATAACATATTAATAAAGTCATCTGGAATGTCAAAGAAAGCATTCTTGCAGGACTCCCAGAGTTAATCAGGCTTTGGTTTCATCTTCAATGCCTCCTCATTCATCTTACCCCAGACATGCTCAATAATGTTTACATCTGGTGACTGGGCAGGCCAATCCTGGTTTGCTTTCAGGAACTTTGATGTAGGGGCTGAAGTATGAGAAGGAGCGCTAAGAATTTGCCCTCTCCTGTGGTTTGTAATGTAATGGGCAGCACAAATGTCTTGATACCTCAAGCTGTTGATGTTGCCATCCACTCTGCAGATCTCTCGCATGCCCCCATACTGAATATAACCCTAAACCATGATTTCTCCTTCACCAAACTTGACTGATTTCTGTGAGAATCTTGGGGCCATGTGGGCTCCAAAAGGTCTTCTGCAGTATTTGTGATGATTGGGATGCAGATCAACAGATGATTCATCTGAACAATCTACCTTCTGCCACTTTTACCAAACGATCAACTAAAAGTCAAGTTATTATTTGTTGGGATCAATAACAAGACTTTTGTCAGGTAGTGTTTTTACTGTTATTTACTATTTGCGAAATTTACAATCACTATTTGTCCATTTTGTTTACTGGAACTGAGATAACATGTAATTAACAACAAAACGTTTGTTAATATTAATAAAAAAAATTACTGTAACTAGCTAATTACTTGTAATAGCTGTGTATTATTTTTGCAGTGTTCAGTCTGTGAATTAACAACATAACATAACATGAGAGAACAACATCACTGTCGAAAAAACACTGACTAGCATTTAAACGCTTAAGAGTTTCTCAAAAGCTGGTCTTGTTTGTACAGTCTTGGGTTACAGTGACACACAAAAGACTTCCCAGGATGCTTTGAGCCTCCAGTAGCTTTGGTAACACTGTAAACACTGTAAACGTGCTAAAAATACAGCAGCCCGTGTTACGAAACAAGAACTTAAAGAGAGAGCCATTTAGAGGGGGATTAGATCTCTGCAAAAATGTTAATGGACTAAAAGAGAAAACACTTGTTTTGCATTTAGCTGAGATACACTATTTATGCAATCTTAATAAAGGAAGGAAGGACAAAAAAAGAGGAGGGAAACTCCATCAGGACAATGAACTGAATGGATGAAGGAAAGACAATGAGAAAAATGAGTAAAAACAATGCTGGATAAGGACTGAAAGAAGTGTTTGTGTGTGTGTGTGTGCGTGTGTGTGTGCGTGTGTGTGTGTGTGTGTGTGTGAGCGTGCAGATTCAGCTCACTCAACACTTTGTATCCCGCCAATAAATCAAGAAGGCTCTTCAGTAGAAGAGTGCCAGGACAACAGTTAAACAGCACAGCGGTGAACCTAAAAAATCCTCATCTTCCTCTTTCCTTTGGTCAGAGCTCATGGAGAGGTGGACTGCAGGTTGTCTACAAGAGCACAAAGTTGTGCTGTTTCATCACATTCCAGAAAGTCTTCTTACAGCAGTCAATGTTTGTTTGACTAACAACAATTTAGTTTTCACTGACAGTTTTCACAAAAGTGCACTTCAAATGTCGCATTATTAGTGCGGTTTGTAACTCGTATAGCTGGTTCACTACAAAGAGACTGAAAATATGAAATCGGTAAATAATAACATGCAAATAAATATATTTCTAAATAATATGTAAATATTGGTTTGAATATAACAAATTAAAACAAAACATTTGTAATTAAATAACTAATTAACAATTATTAAATACTACATTGAAAATTCCACATGCATAATTCCATTCTATGAGGCAACTTTAAGCATTTCAACAATTTTCCAACGCTATCTCACAGCAATTCGTAACTTTTGATTTAGTGGCTAATTCATATGAATTTGTACAATCTAATTCGTACAATTTAGTACGATTTGCCCATCACCCAATGACGGTTGGGTTTAGGGGTGGAGTTGGGTGCCACGCCTCCTTTTTTAAATTGTACATTTTCGTACAACTGAACTCGTACGAATTCATACGAATTAGCCACTAAACTGGCAAAACGTAAAATACTTACGTTTCTCGTGAGATCAGGCTGAATTTTCCAACATTCAATTATATATATATTTATATATATATATAATTATATATACATGTATATTGTGATAATTATACATTATTAAACATCAATTTATATTTATTTATTACAATTTGGAATATTGAACAACTGAGAAAGAGCTAGCTATATAAATAAATGATAAACAAAAACTTCAGCTGAGTAATAATTTAACATTATGAAAAATAAAATGAGATTGCATTATATTTTGTTGCTATTAAATGCAACATATTGGCACTTTTTATATATCTTTTACATGGTTTACTGTAGGTGATTAATAAACTTGTACATTGGTTAGTCAATACAGTTCATAGTAATAAATACCACTAAAATCCATGTTTAATGCAAGAATGAGATGCTGGGTCACCAGTTGATGTCCATTGTCTCTGCATTACTAAGTAAAACCAGCAAAGAATCTCTGCATTCGAGTATTTAGATCGATGACCTTTCATAAAAACAGACAAAATGAATTGAGTATTTGAAAGGATCCATATATAATGACACACGGGTCACATTGGTCTCTCTCTTGCTTCGTTTCAGCTTCACGCACAAAAACGCAGGGTGGATCGGTGCGTCAGCTCCCTGCTAGAGTCCTGTCCAACCTTGGGCTGCCTCAGCTTAGTATCACCGGCACCATCTGTTCATACTGCAATCAACACAGCGAGCTACGCGATGCCCCCTGCTACTCCATACTGCACCGCCAACATGTGTGTGTGTGTGTCTGTGTGTGCTTGCGAGAGACCTGGGGAACTGCTACCAGTGTGAATGCAGACAGATGCTGCATAAGAAACCCAGTGTATCACTTGGTTTGTGCAAAAAAGAGGAATTTATAATAAATGTGGTTAGGCTGAAAGAGGAAAAAACAAAAGTTGCTTTGTAAGCATACAGGAGCTGCAGAAACGTGCGGCTGCCAGGTCAGAGCGGATCAGTGAATCTATTCATCCCGGGTCAATTATGGCATGATATTCCACAATAATTTATTAGCACGATCCATCACCGTCCCTCTCAGAAGAACCCACCGCCTCTCTAAAAGTGTTTGCACATTTCTAGTAGTTGTGATATAAACGATACAGGCAGTAAAAAAAAAATATATATATATATATATATATATATATATATTTTTATTATTCTTTAAATCACACAATCTATGCTCAAAGGGCAAGTGATCAAATAAGAAAGGCTCACTTTTTACGCAATTGTAAGCACCCTTGAATTTTCCTCAATTCAAGCACAAGTACACAAAAATTTAGCAGACCCTGTCTGCTTCTCTACCACATCACAAAAGAGGTCAAAAACATCTTTGAATAGATTGTAGATTTTGTAATGTGAATGCTCATGTTGTCGAATAAGCATTTTTATACTGTACATTAGCACATTTAAACAGCCATAAACTTCTACCGGCTCTCGACATACCTAACATGTGAACATCATGGAATGTGTTGCGAGTAAAGGGGGTCACAGGCTGAATGCATCATGTTGCATAAGTGACAGTTACTGTAGAAATACTGCACACTGGATGCAAACATTTGCTAAAGCTCACTGCAGGATCTACGATCTTTATGCGTCAACGCTTAACAGTGGGGCTGACGCAATCGTCATAGCAGCGTCAGCCAATGAAATTAATCAACAATCTGATACTGTCTGAGCTGTCTGTACTTGCATACAGCGATCTGATTGGCTGACGCTTCTGTCGGTGCTTGAAAGGTTGAGAAAGTCTCAACTTCTGCAGCGAGCAACGCCTTTCAATGCAGTTCGGCAATGTCTGACGTCACCCATTCAAAGTGAATGGGAAGCGTTGAAGCTGACGCCCCGTGTGAATGGAGCGTTGACATCTCAAACTTAGGCCCCGTTTACACTGGTGCGTTTTAGTTTTAAAACGGCGTTTTAGAATGAAAACGATCCGCGTCCACACTAGCGTTTTCACCCTGCGTCTCGCAACAGATCTCCCTCCACACTTCTCCAGCAAAATGTATATCACGTGACCATTCACGCACTCTGGGCATGCGCGTTCAAGTATAAACAGGAAGCATGCGTCTCACTGGGTCTTCTCAGTGTAACCCAAAACCGGCGTTCTAAATGGGGCTTAAGCGGCTGGAAACGCGAGCGATTAGCGAGTGCTCGAACAATAGCTTGCCTCTTGCGAATATATGCAGCTGTTGTAGTAAAAAAGGCAGAGTTTAACTGCACAATAGCGCCTAAAACGGACCTTGGTTCTCCCAATGCTCCCATTTCTGTGTCCAGCAGCCACGCCTCCGTTTTCTGATGTGTGCGTTTTGCCCAATCCACCCTGAGATGAAGCAGCAGCGTTTTAGAATGAAAACGGCCTGTCCAGCGTTTCCAAAACGCTCCGTTTTTGCGGCTCAAAAACTCCGGCGTAGTGTGGACGGATGGCGTAACCGTAGCAAAACTTATGCGTTTTAAAACGAAAACGCACTAGTGTAAACGGGGCCTTAGGGGTTCATATAGCACACAGAATAGCAAAGTCTACTAAAGGACATAGAGCGTTCTGATTTATGGCTCCTAAACTCTAAACTAGACTAATTATACTAATTAGTCCTCTATTTTGACCTGGGAATACTCATCCCAAGGCATCTAGAGTATACTCAGTATGCTCAGTATGCTCAAAGACCTGTGAAGAGATGATGCCACCCATAGAGGACTTCTAGAGGAATTCATCCAGCTCTACCATATTCTGAGCAGATACTGTGGTGGTCATGGAGTAGGGGAGAGCATGGGGCTGATTCCTGCAAGACCCCAGTGACAGACGAGTCTCTGAATTGATCTTGTGGGCCACCCTGAACACCTATCGGTGACCTAGTCACACCTGCAGCTTCTCCAAGATGGACATTCAGCATTCTCCAGCCTCTGGCATCTAGACTGCAACTCTGTACAAGAAGTTTGACCTCACCACTGGCTTGCTTGGTTTGGAACTTGTAGAGCTGCGCATCGATGGATTTGCTTTTTAGTGTTTGAACTTTCAGCAGTGAAAATTAAACAACACTGAATTGAACTAAACTGAACTTCAACTCTGAAAACTGGAATGAAACCGTTTCAATTTAATAGAACGTCTATGTTAAGCTGCTTTAACACAATCTACATTGTACAGTAAACGTGCAATAGAAATAAAGATGAGTTTAATTTAATCTTAAACATATTCAAGATGGGCAGGTTAGCTTAACTGATTAATTATTTTTTTACTGATAACAGCTTAATGTTAACTAATTAAAAGAATCTGCGAGTTTGAAACCAATATGTTATTTAATATGAAACTATGCAGGTGGGGCTCTGTGACATGGCAAAAATTTGAAGTCATAGTTGGGCAACCATCGACTTGCATACCCTGATAGTAATCTATGTGAACAATTCTAAAATGCATGACACATCATGTGAGGTGAATTCGGTGTGCGACCCCCTTCAGGGCACTCAAATGAAAAGTGCAAAATTGAAAGTGCTGCATTAAGCTTTGAAACGCATTCAATTGAGTTGAGGAGCTTAAAGTACACACACGCCACCAAAAAAAAAAAGTTCAAAAAAGTGACATTTACCCATGTGGCCAATAGAAAAGTGGAATCTTTGAAAAAAACAAAAAAAAAGTATACTTGCTACCTCGCGTAATACTGTTTTTATTTTTTTTAATAGTCATTAATTTATTGCCACTCATGCCAGAAGGCCACAATATATCAGTTAACTAAAATTATGGCTGGGTGATCAATGGAAGGTGATTTTAACACACATTGGCTGTTTCTCCATTCCAAGAACGCAGAGAACAGACTTGTGTTCTTGTGGAGACCGGTCTTACCAGGTCACATCGGAAGACTGAACTCGGGAGACCACGAGGACAGAGAACGCGTCCTGTGAGAAATGAGATGCTGCGTTCTTCCTGATGGTCACGTGACCCTTGCGCGTCTTTAACCGAAAATTACTTAAACATTACAGCATTTATACAGCAATGTATTGTTTTCCCCCTGTTTCACACTATATACTCTGCATAAAGACTTCAGAAATATACGCTGCTCATCACAAATGAAATATTTTAATACGAATTTCAACAAATAAACACCCTTAATGTGTTTATGCCTTTAATAAGATTTTCATGGTAATGTTTACTTTCACCGTCTCATTTAGGGAAACTCCTGAGGTAAATAAGTGCATCTCTGAACTTTAATAATAAATCTATATAAAATGCTGCGCTTCCCACCTCCAGTCGCAATGACTTCTGGGACTTCTAAAGCGAGTTCGGTGCTCAAGTCTGCATCGGAGCATCCTCGATATTAAGAACACATCCGGGAACTTTCACGCGTCCTCTGTTCTTGCGGTCTTGAGTATTGGAACTGAACTTTGGCAGTTGATGATTACGTTACACGAGAACACAAGATCGCTGAAGAACGCATATTGAGTAACAGCCATTTTGTCAGTAAAGCTAGTTATAGCAATTGTTCAGCAAGAGTTTTCAGACTGACTAAACAGAATCATAGTAAACTGACAAGCTACGCAAAAAAAAAAAACGTACACAAAAATTGAATAATATTAAAAATCACAGCTTTCCTCTATCACAGTAGCAATTTTATTTATTCCAGCCCTGAATAAAATAATAAATGACGGCCATACATTTATCCATTTTTGAGAAAACTAAACTTCTTGCTTCTTGTATGTTTTGCCATCCAGTACTTCCAATGTAAATGTCACTTAAGTAAAACCATTGCCATAACAACATATTTTTCATGAGTCTGGGTTGCCCAATTCTTTTTCACTCTAAACTACCCTTTTAACTCATCATTTTCTCTTATTTTCAGCCTCCCCATGGATTCCTAACATGAATTTTTCACAAGTCTCTAAAACTCCAATTCAGCTCTAAATCAGAATGGCCTGGATTCCAGAGACTCTCTAAAGTTAGATGGTGTTCAAAAGAGACGACTGCAAAGAGGTTTGGTTATCGAATGAGGGTGGCAGGAAGTGGGTTAAATCAGACACCCACACGCCGCTGACCTCAGGTGCACGACTCACACGCTCCCAATAAAACAGCATAATTAGACATGGGGAATTCGCTGGCCTTGAGGCTGCATGGGAATAAAGAGTTTCTCCTGGCTCTTGATGTGTAGGCTGTTTTTGAGTACACAGGAAGTGGGATAAATACAGTGTTTAAAGTGAGTGCATTTGTGAATGATCTTAAAGAGGAGTGAAAGAAAACTTAAAAGGTCTATGGAAGGCTTGCATGTCCTGCTTGTCTCCACATTAGGAAAAATGAAAATACAAGCTTATTGCACAGTACACACTAATGCTACCATCTTTTTGTCAATAGAATGAGAAAGAACTATTATGTAGGTAGCAGATGTATTGAGTAAATTTTATTTAATCCACTTATGAATTCATAATGGCTAAATAATAAGTATAACAGCGATTACAGCAGTGCTTTTTATTAGACTTTTTTGTCATTTAGTGATCATTGCTCTGAAACAACTTGTTTCTAATTTCCTGATTTCCTTGAGTTTTGTATTTGCATAATTTTTATAATTAGATGTTTATAATTTCAACTCTATATATTTATGTTTCATTTATTAAACTTACATGTGTATTTTTAAAACTGGTTTATATTATAGTTTTTTTTTTCATTATTGTTTTTTTGTTTTGTTAGCTCCCTTTTCTATTCTATTGCATTTCTAAATATGAATCTTTATTTCTACCTCTATAATATAATATAATATAATATAATATAATATAATATAATATAATATAATATAATATAAATATTATAATATAATATAATATAATATAATATAATATAATATAATATAATATAATATAATATAATATAATATAATAATTTAAGTGGCTTATTGGTTAGCATTGTCGCCTCATAGCCCCGTGTTGGCATGGGTTTCCTCCGGGTGCTCCGGTTACCCCCACAGTTCAAAGACATGCATTCTAGGTGAATTGAATAAACTAAACTGGAAGGGCATCCGCTGCGTAAAACATATTACAGAATAGTTGGCGATTCATTCCACTGTGGTGCCCCTGATAAATAAGGGACTAAGCCGGAAAGGCAAATTAATGAATAATATAATATAATATAATATAATATAATATTCATTCATTTTCTTTTCAGCTTAGTCCCTTTATTAATCCGGGGTCGCCACAGCGGAATGAACCGCCAACTTATCCGGCATTTGTTTTACGCAGCGGATGCCCTTCCAGCCACAACCCATCTCTGGGAAACACATTCATACATTCCCATTCGCACACATACACTATGGACAATTTAGCTTACCCAATTCACCTGTACCACATGTCTTTGGACTGTGGGGGAAACCGGAGCACCCGGAGGAA
>CAIGQQ010038783.1:3612545-3625403 GCA_903798035.1 Danio albolineatus | reverse complement strand
TTCTTGCTGTGAGGCGAACGTGCTACTCACGCGCCACCGTGGCGCCTAATATAATATAATATAATATAATATAATATAATATAATGGCGCCACGGTGGCCTAGTGGTTAGCACGTTCGCCTCACAGCAAGAAGGTCGCTGGTTCGAGCCCTGGCTGGGTCAGTTGGCAATTCTGTGTGGAGTTTGCATGTTCTCCTCGTGGTTGCGTGGGTTTCCTCCGGGTGCTCCGGTTTCCCCCACAAGTCCAAAGACATGTGGCATAGGTGAATTGGGTAGGCTAAATTGTCCGTATGAGTGTGAATGTGTGTGTGTGGATGTTTCCCAGGGATGGGTTGCGGCTGGAAGGGCATCCGCTGCGTAAAAATATGCTGGATAAGTTGGCGGTTGATTCTGCTGTGGCGACCCTGGATTAATAAAGGGACTAAGCTGACAAGAAAATGAATGAATGAATGAATATAATATAATATAATATAATATAATATAATATAATATAATATAATATAATGTAATGTAATGTAATGTAATGTAATGTAATGTAATGTAATGTAATGTAATGTAAAAGTAATGTAATGTAATATAATATAATAAATTTTATTTATAAAATATTTTCAGTCTTCAGACATTCAATGTTTATTTTAATATTCCCTGAAAAACAAGTCATTTTATTTCTTTAAACAGATAAAAAAATCCTTTTGACCAAACAATCAGATAAACTAGATACAGATCATACTTCTGCCTTTTTTTTTTATAGTGTAGCAAGTGTGGCGGGGCGAGTGTGAAGTGTGAAGACGTGAGTGTAAAGCATCACCTAAGCACCACACTGGTCTCCAGTCTCACAGAGGAGCTCTGGAAGTATTAAAAAAACAGTGACTACACTGCAAGACAAGAGAGGACCAGGCCTAGAACATTTCTGTTAGGTCTTTGTGTTTAGACAGCAGTCGTCCATGATCGGTTTCGGTTTATTTGTACACGTTCCCGCCGTCGCCTTCTTCCCTTCAAGTGTGAAATTTTATCGACGTTCCAATCACTAAAACAAGCTCAACTCACATACACACTGTCAGTTACATTCAAGATAATACGCAAATAACAGCAACATTTACCTACATAGATTTTATCTAAAACAGCAGCACAGTGGCTCAATGGTTATCACTGTTGCCTCGCAGTAACAAGGTCGCTAACTGTAGTCCCGGCTGGGCCAGTTGCAATTTCTGTGTGGAGTTTGCATTTTCTCCCCGTGTTGGCGTGGGTTTCCTCTAGGTGCTCCAGTTTTTTTCCAGTAATTATGGGTTGCGACTGGAAAGGCATCCGCTGCATAAAACATATGCTGGAATAGTTGGCGGTTCATTACACTGTGGTGATCCCTAATAGATAAGGGAGGGGAAAATTAATGAATGATGTTACTGCACTCAAAAAAACCCACTGACAGCACGCCTTTACAAACACAGCCGCAGTCTTTTTTTCTGGAGGTGTGCAGCTCCTGAGGGTTCAGTGACAGTGTGAATGGAAAACAGATATGGGGCTTATGAGATCTGTGTGTGTGCGTGTATGTGTGCGCGCGAGGAGGTGAAAATCGGCTTGTCTCAGCAAAGTGCTGAATTCCTGGGCGAGTTCAGTGACCCCGGGGCCATCAGACGCAGCAGCCGGAGAGACAGGAAGATGTGTTCATCTCGGTGTGTAAGCTGCAGTTTTGACCCATGACCCCATTTCCAGCACACACACACACACCGCTCTCCTCTTTACATATTCATCACCTCTCATCCTGCATCTTCTCCACATCCAGCAACATGATGATCCAGCACAGGCTTGCATTACTTAAAGTGCCCTTTGAGATTGATTGATGCGACGGATGGATCTGCTGCAGATCAGAGGCACTTCTCAGTTCTCAGTTCACGTGTCTGAGGCACACACTGTTTCGCTTTACCAATCCATCTATTTCTGATACATACAATTTTTTATCTCATTGTATTACTTGGCCTTCTTTTTACTTAGTTTTTCATTATTCTATGTGTCTATGCAATTTATAAAACGTACATTTCTATTTTTCACAGCAGGTTTTTATGGTTTGTATTTAGTTTAGTTTAGTTTATTTGTTTACAGGGTCAATGCACATTAATAAACACTACTGTAAAATGTGCCAGAATTAGCCAAGAATGGCTATTTTTCATCTGTAGACCCCTAACAGAATGTTAAAAAAAGCATTTATTTAGCATTTTTAAAAATTGTTTAGTTTTATCCAGTTTATTATTTATATATATAAATATAGATTGTTTTCTAGAAAATCTAAATAAACATCAAATCTTTAACTGGCCCACCAAGAAAAAAAAAATTGGATTGAATTTCTTAACTGCCTATGTCGGTAGTTAACACACTCAATGCATTTTTTACGACATAATTTTTCCCATAATTTCTAAAATATCAACCTTTACCAATTGTTAGAAATGTCGGTTTTGTGCTAAAAGTACATATACTACACAGCAAATTCATTAGTGTTAAATTTCAAGTGTTGCTGTAATTCAGAGTAAAGTGTCGAAATTCTAGAGTCAGATAAAGATAAAATAACCCTCTCAGTGTTAGAAGCCGATTTGGCTCCTTGTCAGATTTACATGTATCTAACGCTAATACTGTGTTGACTACTACATCCGGGAATTTATACAGCAATATACCTGGAGGATTTTTCCAGATGTCATTTTCTTCTGCCATGAGGAGCAATGAGAAGAAGCTTGTGAGTAAAAGTACTTAAAATGCTTGTATATAGACATTTGACATCTAAAAAGTTATATATATACTGTACACTAGTTTGACATATGTCACAAAAAAGCATCATTTTTCATCTTTATTTTGTTCTGCACTAGCTATGTTACATTAAAACTAAAGAAAATAAAGCCGTCTTAAAACTGCTCCTTTTGGTTAAAATACGAGAATATACGGTTTGTGACTGCTTTGAACTGTTTTTCTTAAACATTAACGAAATAGTTAATAAAGTGTTGTCGATATAAACACGATATATTTTTATTTCCATGCGGTGTTGAAAATTTGACCTAAGAGTGTTAAAACAACACTGACTGGTGTTCAGATAATCCTTTGTGGTGTTAATATTTTACACTATAAGAATTTGCTAATTAACATTTTTAAGTGTTGAGTGTTTACAGTTTTTATGTTTACATTCTGATTTTAACACATTTATAGTGACTCGCATATAAACTCTGAGTGAGTGTAAATTTTAACTCTAAGGTAGTTACCTAAAATTTGCAGTGTATAACGAATCAGAACATATGAAGTGCAAGACCAATTATTTTAAAAACATAATCAAAACAAAACATTTATGAATCAACTTTATTTTTTGAAGTATGCTATAAATTATTCTAGATTCTCATTTAACATGTTTTCTTGTTGTTGTTGTTTTATAATAAAACCAAAATCAAGTGTAGTAGTGCAACAGGATTATGTTTGTTTGATTTTTTGTAAACCAACATGGTTGTGTGTGTAAACCATTAGTTAAAACAGCCATTCTCCAAATGACTTTAACAATCATTATTAGGGCCACAGGGAATCTGCGCGCGCAGAATTCCACAGATTTTTAGCCCATCACTGATTCTGTTTATTTACTTGTGTAAATGTGTGGAAATTTATATTTATTCCGTTTTCAAATTAATTTCAATAATAATATTGATTAATATAAAAATATTCATATGATTTATTTTCAATACAGTTTGTAAAGTACAATTTTCTCTCTTTTAGTAAAGATTTTATATGAAAGACTTGCTTTGTTTACCAAATAAAGAGGATCTAATTGATTCGCATTGTAAACATTAAATAAAAGTTTTACTTTTCTTTCGTTTTAGTATTACTTTTTATTTTATATATTAAGGTTTTAGTTATGATACTCCCAAAATCATTCCGCATAAATCTGCAGATTTTTAACAAACTACTCTGCAGAAATAGCAAAAAATGTCCGCAGATTCTGTTTGTCCCTATTCATTTTTGAAAACAGTCAAAATATGGTCCAACATTTGGTAGAGCAGGCAGTCAAAGTCAAAAAAAATATAAACTTTAATTTATAATATATTATAAACACAGTACACACACATTAGCTCATTTGCTCACTCATTAGCTTTCCTTTAATATTATTGTTTCTATTTATAACTGTTCTATTTATTTATTGTTTTTATTTATTTCAGTAAAATTAATTTCAACTGAACACATTTAATTTTTTCTGCACTTGACATTGCAACTATAACTTATAACTATTTGATACTTTTACACAAATACACCTTTTTTGTCAAGCCAACAATACAAACATAAATGGGGGTGGGGGGGTTGAGAGACAGCATGAAACGATGGGTAAAATAAAGTATGGCTCTGTGCTGGTTCATCCCACGGGAACTGTCGTCATGGCTACATCCTTCCAGCAGCAGCTCCCTGAATCCCAGAGAGTGACGAATGGAAGACAGGAGGAGAGAGAGCGCGTGAGAGAAAGGGAGAGAGAGAGAGAGAGAGAGAGCAAGAGAGAGAGTAAGAGAGAGAGACGGAGAACTGAGATGGTGTATCAGTACATGATCAAACAGAGAGCCATTGACTGACCACTGACACAACAACACTTACTCAACACTTAACACTCCAACACAACCAGCACCTGAACACTGGAAGATTGAAGACTGTACATAATGTATCTTAACTGCATTGAACTTTCTGAATACGATGCTCATGGCCACTGCGCTGCATCTTTCTCTCATTTTTCAACAACCAAAAATATCAGGCAATTCCACGAGCACAAACAGTACCCCATAGACAGCAAAGGCGGCAGTGAAAAAAAATGCCTTTATAGAGATCTAACTGGGAGCAAACAATTGTAAACATAGCAGTTTAAGGGCACTAGAATACGGACATTGTTCAACAATGACTTCGTGGTACAACATTTGCTCTTTGTTCTTATTTGAAATGAGCAGAGGTTTTTTGGGGAGCAGCTTAATTATTTTATGTTCAATCCAGTTAAATTTTAAATTCAACTTCATGTTTTCCCAACACAAAGTGATTGTGTGGAACCCAGCATTTTTTACAGAGTAAAGAACTATTAATGTAGGAAAACTTAGTCATTCATCGCAATGGGTAAAAGCAAAGAACAGAGCTGTGACTCGCTGCAAAAGCTTGTTGGTCTTCAAAAAAAATAGTAAGACTGAACATTTCCATTTCCATCATCGGGGCAATCATTTAGAAAATCCAGTCAAGTGGAAGTGTTATGAGTCTTGTCCAAACATACGGTCAAGGAGGTTAGTACTTGTGACCAAATAACGGTCTGCACAGACAGACACACGCAGACAGGCACACAAGCATACACACACACCTTTTACTTGTACGGCAGCGTTGAATTGTCAAAACACTAGTCAAAATGCCTTTTCGGATGTGAAAGACAAAAAAATAAACACATACAATAAAAAAATAAATTAATTAAAAATCAAACCGACTATTTTTTTTTCTATTATTATAGATTATTAAAGTTTCAGAGGCAGTGTGTCAATCATATTGTGTCAATCCTCTGATACTTAAATAATCTTTAATAAAAAAAAATTATAATAATGTGAGGTCGACTTAATTTTGTGTGAAAATTAAGGACGGAATTTTTGGATTCAGTGTACCTGTAAATACTTAAGTCTTGTCTTGTCTGTGTAAAAACTCGAAAATGAGAGTCTTTGAAAGAAATGACAACACGTGCATAGCATGATTTTAGGGAGGTGTAGTAGATTAAGGCAAGCACACAACAATAGTAAATAGTGTTATTGTTACTCAAGTGTTTGCCAACACTTCATTAGTTATGTGTGGATTTACTTCACGTTACGCCCAACATCTTGCACACACTGAAATCTATTTATCAGCATCGAACCGCTAACTAAACGTCATCACTTCCTTACAGGTATGGATTACTAACTAGGTGATAGTGCCAAATACTGGCCTGGCATATGCAACACAGTATTTTCTCACATGTGAAAACGTGGATCATTTTGAAAACATGATTTAAAAAAAAAAACACATTGAAAAAGCTTCAGATCAAAGGTTGCACTTCGGCGTCGAGCAATAGCCGTGACCCATGGCACATGTTTTGCATGTAGCTGTGCATTTATACTTTATGTGATGTTTGTGTTGCTCTGCAATAACACTTCCGAAACGCTAGATGGCAGGAGGTTATATTATGTTCCTCTATATTGAGTTTCTTCCTGTGTGTTTTGTTTTTCCTAAACGCTACCTTTAATGTGCAAGTAGCTAAAACGCACTCAATTCAGAGATGGGAACTGGCGGACGTGCAGCAACTATAATGATAAGGTAAACACAAAACCTGGAGCTCCTTCCCTTACTCGACACTTGTAAACACTCGTTCTACTCGGGCTCGCAGCTCTCAGCACAGCTACCAAATTGACCAATCACAGAGCTTCTGCTATGCGTCATTGTGACGTGTAGTTACATTTTTTGAGAGGTGTGCGTCAGCATCAGCCACGGCGAAGGATATGCGACGAAGCAAAGGTTGCGCCGGAGCACACACATGCGCTGAATGTAGTACAAATCAGCCTTAAGGTTGCTTTCACACCCAGACGTTTGTTTAGGAACCTGCCGCGTTTCCCCCTTCAGCTCGGTTCATTTAGGCATATTTGAATACTGCAAATGTGCTCGGATCTGCACTAAAACAGTTGGTCAGAGATCACCTCAATGACAAAAAAAGATGGGCAATAAATTGATAAATTCAATAGATTGATTTTACATCCCCTGCCTATTGAAATGAGGCTATGTATGAGCAAGTCTTACCTCTGATTTATATGGTAACTATATCTGTGTGTGTCACCATTCAAAATTAAAGTGCACCTTTTCACTTATAATGTCTTATTGCTAGGGCCACACGGAATCTGTGCGAGCAAAATCCCGCAGATTTTCGCTGATTTTTAGCCCATCATTGATTCTGTTTATTTACTGGTGTTAATATGTGTAAATTTAAATTTATTCAGTTTTCTAAATAATTTTAGTAATAATATTGACTAATATGAAAATATTCATATGATTTATTTACAATACAGTTTGTAAAGTACAATTTCCGGTGTTTTAGTAGAGATTTTATATGAAAAACTTGCTTTGTTTACCAAATAAAGTGGACCTAATTGGATTCGCATTGTAAACATTAAATTAAAGTTTAAAAGGTATTACTTTTTATTATATATAATAAGGTTTTAGTTATGATACTCACAAAATTCATTCCGCATAAATCCACAGATTTTTAACAAAACACTCCGCAGAAATAGCAAAAAATTTCCGCAGATTCCGTCTGGCCCTACTTATTGCTCATTGTCATACATTAAAATAAAGAGGTGTGACAGCTGAGTGGACGCTCTTGAAACTCTGACATTCTTGAAACTCTGACCAAAGTGAAGAGAGTTTACTCACATGTGACTTGTCTTAACTATTTGGTCCATTTAAAACTATGTCATGTGAAATCGAACCTCACCAGGAACAAAAAGCAACATTGTACCAATTTTAATTCCTTTTTCGAAACAACACAATCGAGGTGTAAAAAGCTGTAAAATTGCTAAAAAAAAATTAAATTGCAGAAGTTAGTTACTACTTTTCCTCCAAAAACAAACCCAAAGTAAAAGATCGAAAGGTTAAACAGCTAAGACATTTTCTTCCTCACCCATATTTCTCAAGGCTGCCAATACTAGTGGAGGGCACTGTAGTTTTTGACGTCCATTATTCATCAAACTGAGCAAACGATCATCTGTGTGTATCAGTGTTTATATGTATTCATCAGTAGCGGTCGGTGACTCCAGGACTCCCAGCGGCAGATAGAGTTTTAATCAGAAATTCAAGCAGCATCAAGCAGAACAGCCTCTCTCTCTAAAAGCAGACCATGTTTGTGTCTTCCACAAGACAAACCCATTCAGCCCAATCCAAAATACATCTGAAAATGATGAAAAACAGATAGGAGACAGAAATAACAAAGGCTGGCAGAGAACAAAGGCTAGACAATGAAATACAGTAGCACTGTAAACTCCCTGACAGGAAATGACAGAGGAAGAGAGAGGTTTCGAGAAACTGGTCTCAAATGTCAGATGGTGATAATGATAAGACACAGATGAAAGGAAACAGATCGTGTGACAATCATTTGAAAAGCATAATACCGCGCGCACAAATAAAACAATCCTAACATGAGATAATTCAGTATTTCAACACAAGCAAAAATATTTTGAATTCCTAATATATTCAACAATTCAAAAGAAAAATGATTTTTATTGTTATTGGAAGTAGTGAAATGAAAACTGGTTAATTAGAGACTAACAGGGTTTCTGAAGGTTTCATTAGGTCAGATATAAGAGCTTTTTAAGACCCTTTAACTTCCCCACCAAGAAAAAAATGGTTGGATTGCATTTCTTAACTCCTATTGTTGCTACTGTATTTACCACACTCAATTCATTTTGATTCAACACATCCCATAATTTCTAAAATATCAGCCTCTACCAAATGGTTTATGTAACGGTTTATGGTAAAAGTACCGGAATGAATACACATACTATGAAAAATCTGAAAATATGAAGTGTAAAAGCAAATTATTTAAAAACAAAAATTCAAAAGAAAATATTTATACTAAATCCCCTTTATTTTTTGAAGTATGCCATAAACTATTTCGGATTCTCATTTAACACACTTTCTTGTTTTTTTTTGTTGTTTTTTTTAACAATGAATCCAAAATCAAGTATAGTAGTGCAACAGGATTATGTTTGTTTGATTTTCCTACAATAAACCAACAATGCTGTGTGTGTAAACCATTAGTTAAAACAGTCATTCTTCAAATGACTTTAACACTCTTTATTTAAAACAGTACAAACATGGTCAACAGTTTGGTAGAGCCTTGGGTTAAGACCATTATGAATGAAACTATACAGGACTTAACACTAATGATTATTTCCAATGGCCCAGTTGGCCCAATGGATTATTATTATTTATTTTTTATTTTTTGCTTGCCACAAAAAATATATAAATAAATAAAATAAAATAAAAAAATCTAATGTAAATTTTTTCTTAGCAACATACTTTAATGTGTCAAAACAAGAAAACAAAAAGTTGTATAGACCATTTTCAACATCATATTTCTTTTTTCTTTTCTTTATTAAACATCGTTAAACGTATATTATGGAGGGAATTACATAAATAATCAAAAATATATACGTGTTGGCTTTTCGTCCAAATTGATTGAGCATAACTTTTATTCAACCAAATGCACCATATCACAAAACCTTAAGTTTCATGTCTACTTATAAATATTATGTCTACTCACTCTAACTTCTGTAAATAGTTTTTGTATGAATGGAAGATGTGGAAGTGTAAGGGTATAAATTGCTCTGTTATTATCACGAGGAACTGTAATTGTTTTTAGTTTTCTTTCCCTGATTTTATAATGATGGACTGATGGCGATTGGATGGATGTTGGCCCGATTAGGTAGTTTTACTTGGACAGAGGAAAATAAAGACCCGTTGAAAATTATTTAAATAATAACGCTGGGTGATCCAGCGTTTATTTTTAAAGCTTGATTGTGTTTATGGGGTGCAAAGCAATGCTCATGCTTAATTTGTGTAAAATCACGTTATGTCTTCATATATCTTACTTTGATTATATACAGCTACTCAGCCAACATGAAAATAACTGCCATTCTTCCTAGTTCCTCCAAAAGCCCATCCTCAAGAAGCCCTGATTGGTCAGCTAACATAATGTACTGAGATTCGCGGATTAGCTCCATGTCGCCAGGAAACAAACTGCTATAACATTACAGCACATCTGGTCTTCGCTGCGTGGGGTGTATGCTTGTAACCGGAAGGGTTTATGACATCATTAACCCAGATGTATTTTTTGTAGTACCCAAACTTCATTCGCTGTAGGCTTTGCTAAGCTAACTCTGTAACAGCCAATGTCTCTCTTTGCATTGAACTTTGAGCATCTTACATTCAGAGAATTTGTTTATGTTCACACAGCTACATTACACATCAACTAATGTTTACAATATGATATTGTAGTGAACCACCCCTTTAAGGCCTAAAATTTAGTTTTTGAAATTGACATTTTAAGACCCTGCGTATACCCTGGACTAAGCCAAAGGAAAATGAATGAATAAATGAATGAACTATTTAAACTCTTATTGTTTTATAATATTATTATATTTCAGTGATTTATTTTTGTAATTTTTATTAGTAGTATTATTGTTGTTGCTTTTGTTGTCCATAATCGACTTAAATCATAATAATAAAGCATAAGGAAATAAGCGTCAAGCTATTTATCTCAGAGGTCGTAATTATTTTCATTCACGGCCATCAAATAAAAAATAAAGTGTGAAGAATACTTCAACATGAGTCAGAAGCTACATCCAGGATGATCAATTAACGCTGAAATGTCAGCCGTTCTATAAAACAGCAGAGACAGAGGCGCAGGCTGCCAAAGTCATTGGATTCTCAAGGACACTGCGGCGAAACTGTGTGTCTGTGTGTGTGTTCGTTTGACGGAGAGAGACGAGCGTGCAGGAATATGAGAGGCAGACTAGGAATACACTCACGTGGATTGGCCATAGAGTGAGCATGTGTGTCAGTGTGTGTTTCTAAGGGCGAGGCTTGGCATCTGGGCCACAAAGCATCATGGGGAGGAAAGCAGAGCGATGACGTTAGGGTTTGAGCTAGAAAATCAATTTTTAGGGTAGTGTTGTCACTAAACTGGAATTTAAATCTTCGATCCTTAAAATATTTTGATAAACGATAATTCATTCACATTTAATGTCAGTTCTAATTTTAATATTAGAAAATAAATAAAAACCCTAATGCTTTGTTCACATTAAATGTGGAATTAAGTAATTGCGCAAGTAAATTACATACAAAGTCAATACAAATGTGTGAATAGAGGTGAATTATCGCTGCGTGACTAAAATGACAGAGATTGTGCCTCACGTTTACAGCAAATGCATGGAATTCTTCTCAGTTGCGTTTACTTTGACAGTTGAAATGATTTAAATCAAGCGATATTTGCATAACATTTCACAGCTAGCTCTAACAGTCATTTGTTAAATAATGACGGCAAAAGGTTCAAAGGTTCAATAGACTTTTAATTTTCAGTCAGCCAGCCCAGGTGCTTCCGGTTAACTGTTGCACCATTTCCAAACCGCCACGTTTAAGATCTGATTTCTTTTAAAGTCATTGATCTTTACTGCTTAATAGATATGTAATATAAAAAAAAAATAATATAAAGATATATACAATATAAAGTGGGTATCAGACCGGACAAGAAGCACTTCATTAAATGTCATTTTCCGAGGCATGTCTTTAAAATAGGAAAATTTATTTTACTTATGTATTTTCAATGGAGTTTCTGTGCTAGCCTGCCGCTACTGACAGCGCTTGCGTTTACATGCTCTTTAATCTTATTTCACACTTGAACAACTAAATGAATGCTTAAGTTTATTAAGCTGTTTTTTAAAACTACAGTAAAACATCGGTGCTGTAAAAGGAACCTTATGAAATTGAAAATGGTCAGATTAACCTTTCACCAAAAGTTGATCGTTGGTTGAAAAACACCAGATGTGCATATAACCCATTGGGAGAATTTATTGTTAAAGTCACTAGACTTTTCTGACAAGGTGTTCGAATATCATCGAGTGAATGCAAAATGCTGTGGGACTGCTATACATGAGTTAATATTATGGATTATAGAAATCCATAATTTAGCGGTTTTTATTTTAGCGTTTTTTTTTTAAAGTATGACGGTAAATACGAGCGTGGTTATGAATATATTAAAACATATGCTTGTTTGTTGGAAAAATTAGTAATAATGACAAAAAAATACTAATTTGTGCATCTCCTTCCAAATGCAGCCATGCTGCTATTGTAGCTGGTGTATTCTGGGAAATTTTCTTACCCCTCGGTTTTGAGTGTGGTCCTAGAAAATCTCTGTTTGAGGGGGTACACATGAAGGGATTGAAGGGTTTGCCCTTCACATGAACGCGCAAAACGAGGGGTAGGGGTAAGGGCAAAGGCTAAGGGGTAGAACTGGAATTAGGTCTTAATACCTCTATCCCAACCTTCCTAGTAGGTGTTATTATGCTATTGGCTATAATGAGCTAAAGGTGAACCTATAGTGCCACAAAGCAGAGAATAGAAAATGAGTACTAACTGTGGGAGCACCTCACATCAAAATCCAGATATTTTTTAACACACTACAACTAATGAATCAAGCGTTACAGGACAGAAAAGTGAGGTGGAGAAGTTGTTAGTCCTGGCGATTTGCTCACCCTTACAGCTCAAACCAGTGGAGACTGATTAGCCACCATTTGAACAGGAAGCCAGAGTGTTTTGGTCTGTTGGAAACAGCGATACACTCCATTACCTGAACCAAGTCCGAAAGGAGCAATACAAGTGCTATCAAACTCCACTCGACTGCTCAAAAAAAGCCAAAATGAGCCAAAGCAAAGTAAGAGAGTTTGATTGGTGCATTTCTGCCCAGGCCAAGACGAGATCAATGCCACCCACGGCCATTAGTTGGTTATTTTTTGCTCCAGGCACTTCACTTGGCAATTACGACTTAGTGGCCGTGATAAATTGGCCTTTGCTGTATCAGTGGCTGCTTGAGAATGAGTCTTCCCTGAGCGGACATGAAGGTGTATGATTACTCTGTCAGTAGTCTATGTTTGGTCTCCGACAGGGTTCAGTTGTACATCATGAGAGGTGTCGAGGACTCCACATCTGTAACCCATCAGAACACAACAAGCAGAGATTGTCCTGAGATTGTTCTGCGAATGACACCATCTGGTGAAGGCTGAATTTGGGGGGGAAATGTAACTGCGCTTTTTTC
>CAIGQQ010038783.1:3560950-3576899 GCA_903798035.1 Danio albolineatus | reverse complement strand
ACACACACACACACACACACACACACACACACACACACACACACACATCTAAAAGCTAAAGCATAAAAAAGCAATTGCACAATTATGGCTTCATGCAACTCTTCAGAGGCAAAAACTTATTAGACAAACAAGATTTATAAAATAAATAACCTCGAGAGGGCTCTAAAAGCAGGTACAGGGTATGAGAAAATGTTTGATGCAGCATGTGATGTACTTTAAGCAGAAAGTGGTGTTTTGGGTTTTGCAAGCTGATGCCACTCACAAGGGTTTTGGAGTGGAAACACAACAGAAATGTGGCTTTGGGAAAATATTGTAGTCGAGGATCTATGTGTAATTATGGGTCAGCACATTCACAAAGACTTGTAAGTCTAAAGCCGTATTTGTACTTATGCGATGAGTGATCATCATACCCCACAACACATACCTTGCCCATAGCGGACACCAATGTGAGCATCAATTTTTCTGCATTCTGTCAGTGCTGCTTTGCTATAATATTTCTGAAATGCTGTGGGGTTCCTACAGTATGCTCCACTGTGTCGAGTTTCTTTGCTGGTGTCTTGAGTTTACATTGAAAATGTGTACAATGCTACTGCAGAAGAAGCTCAAAAGGAAGCGAAAGTATCCATCCAGAGCTCCCGCGCAGGACTCGATACTTGTTAAACAAGGTACAGTCTAGAGGGATACAGCTGCATATACTCACATCAATATTGCATCATTTTTGTCACACTGTACAACAATAATTAATATCTTTACATCACAGAGAGGGTTAGATTTAAGGTTGGGGTGGGGGTAGGTATTCATAAAATACAATTAAATGGGTCATTTAATAAATAATATTAATAATATTTTGTATAATTACTTTTTAAATTACTGTGATGGTTGGGTTTAGGGTTGGGATAGACGTCATTAAGATACAATTAATGGGTAATTTAATAAATAATTTGAATAATTTCCAGCCGCAGCTGTAACAACCATTAAACCCTCTGGCCACTGGCCTTGTGCCACTCTCACATCTTTTATTCCTGCCCACACCGAGCACTACCAAACCATTCACATACCTTGTTATCTGTGTCATCGAGATGTGTAATTACATTTAAGTACATTTTTTGAGAGGTACAGTACAGTAAGCATCAGGATAAAGTCAATGGTATGCAACTGTACAAAGTCTATTCCAACCAACCGCTTGCACTCAATGCAGAAGTGTCAACTGGCCTGAAGTGAGAGATTATTGGTTAAATTTAGAAGGAGAAACTACATTTTTTACAATGTGTATTTGTGTGATTCAAATTAAAAGGTTTTGGCAGTCTAAACTGCCACCCCAAACAACTGGACCACAAAGTACAGTACTGTCTAAAATAAGACCACAAGAAATCAAACCTGGCCAGCTATTACAAGCCTGTAGACTCATTTAAATACCTCTGATTCTCCAGCGCATTCAAGCACACAATGGTCACATTAGAGACTAGCTTGCTCTAAAAAAAACACGCAGTAAATAATTGAGATTAAAATATGTCATTTCTAATTAGATCCACTCATGAATTTGCTTTGTAATGGAATTTTTGTATTGAGTTGTCATATCACAAATACCTCACTGAAAGCCTGGTCTTTATTTATAACCCATCCACTTACGCCTTTAACACACCCGCACACACGCCCAGAACCGAGCACCATTACCAATTATCCTTAATGAACAGACCGACAGTCATTATAGGGCTTTCAACAGCCACTATGGCTGTTCTCAGAACAGTGAATAAGATCAGTGTCAGATAACTGCGGTTCTGTCACAAAAGTACAATTCACTTCCTACAATTAAGTCTGGCAGCTTAATTTTAAGTGCCATAACTCTCTCTCACACACACACACACACACCACACTGTGGGTTAAAAAGAAGTATGTAGTACTGTATCATGGCACAAAGGAACAAAAGTAGTGGGGCGAGCACACTTGTCTTTATCAATATTCTGCTCACTCGTTTATAGGCTAAACAGAGGGCTCCTTTCATCTATCTAATAGTATGGCCAGCAAACGCACCAGGCACAGTCTAATTGGTTAATTCCCCGAGGAGGCAAAAGGGTGATGACCAGAAAGGCAGAACAAATCAAAGTGTCGTACACACCCTCCTTTTTTTCCTTCTTCATCTACTCTTCTCTTTTTCTTTCTATCTCTCTATCGCTCATAAAAATCAGCCTGGCGATGCCACCATGCTGGAAACCTCCTTTATTAAATTACGCACACTATCAGATGGGGAAGCACTCTGCCTTCCAGCCTTTAATTGAATATCTATATCAGCCATGACGGATTTATAACAAGGAGGTCAAATGGGGATTAATTGCTACATGCAATAACATTCACGTGACCAGAGTACTCTTCCAAAACGTAAATACTGCCTACCTAACCGGCATGCACTCTTTATCATAATGCAATCTAACAATGCACTGCATAACAATAGATTTAATTCAATTAATTTAGATTTTGCTTGCACCACCCCCTTGCAGGGATAGTATCTGAAGACCAATTACGTTACAATTACCAAGTCCCCAATCACTCCCAGATGGGTCACGGCACCAATCTAACCCCTCAAGGTTCTGCTTTCCCTGCTCCAAGCAGGATTTGACTGTCACTCCGACATGGAAGGCAAGTGCTCTAACAAGAATGCTAAAGCCTGCAGTGTTCAACATCAGTCGATAGTGCACCTCTTGAGACCAGGATAGTGATGATTACATGCCCAGCTCGTTTTAGCTGACCTCCGTTACACTTACAGGAGCACCAGAGCTTTGCAGTATGCTTACACTTAACTCTAATGCAATTAATCGATTCAAGTTAAAAATAGTTGTGTACATTAGTGGCTTTTTTATTCAGTTACTGTATGCTCCCCCATCCAGGATGTTTTTAAAGCAAGAGCCCATTCTACACAAGCCCTTAGAAGAGTGCTGTTTACATAGATAGTAGAGCGTATGGGGCTAAGCAGGTTTTGAAAGAGAGATAATGTCACACAAGCCTATACATCAATTCATTCACTCATTTTCTTTTCGGTTTAGTCCCTTTATTAATGTGGGTTCGCCACAGCGGAATGAACCACCAACTTATCCAGCATGTTTCATTTAGCGGATGCCCTTCCAGCTGCAACCCATCACTGGGAAACACCCATACACACTCATTCACACACATACACTACGGACAATTTAGCTTACCCAATTCATCTACTGTGTCCCACATCTTTATGACTTGTGGGGGAAACCCAGAGGAAACGAACACAGGGAGAACATGAAAACTCCACACAGAAATGCCAACTGACCCAGCTGTGGCTCGAACCAGCAACTTTCTTGCTGTAAGGTGTCCACTACGCCACCGTGACGCACAAGCCAATATACAGGTAAACCTTAAAATCTGCAAAATCTTATCAGGATAATAAAAAACACTATGAGAGAGGCAGTTAGTTGGTCTATCACAGTGGTTCCCAAAGTGTGTGTGTGTGTGTGTGTGTTTGTTAACACAAAAGACTGCCTTTTATTTTTTTATAGGACTGTGTGTTTAAGTTAGATTAACACTGACACCTTTATGGCCATCAAATACATTAAAAACAACACAGGCCACAACTAAACATTGAGAATGATTTCTGAGTGGAGGTCTTCAAAATTAAACCAAGATTAGACTTGTGCTGAAAACATTTTGCTCACCTATAATCACATTTATTTATAATCTGCCAATTTATAATCACATTTATTCCAACAAATATGGAGGTTGCGAGTCACTGGTATTGTTATTTTGGGGGTGGCCGGCAGAAAACTTTTGGAACGTTTGGTTTATCTTACTTACAGAAACGAATGCCTTTACTGAAATCCTCCTTTTGCAAAAAAAACTAAATAAATCTGTGTGTGTCTGAGTTCCGCAGACTGCATTGTCCTTGAAGTTCTGCCTCATTCATCACATTGCATGAAAATGCATTTGCTGTACCTCACAATAATACAGCTCATATTTTGTAATTTGAACAAACCCTTACCCCAAGTGACATTTTAAATAGTTTATTTTACATGAATTGTTTACATGATGCTTTATCAAACCAGTAAAGTTTTAAGCAGGCAATGTGTTTTGAATGAGCATGCACCAAAGGTATGCAAAGTCTTGTTAAAACTTTTTAAAATAACTCCCAAATAAATACACGAGTTCCAAGTACATTTATCACAAGCACATTTCACATCTAACATTAACAAGTTCATAAAAGACTTCTAATGCGTTTCTGACCATATACGAATGTTTTTAATGTGAGACAATATTTTCCATAAAAGATTAGATTTGGTATAATGAAATTATAGAACGAACTGTTCCCAGATCAGCATATAATTACTGTTCGCTAAATTCTAGAAATCTGAAGCAAAAGCAAGTGGTTTCTCATAAACACTAATCATCTTCTGTTTTAAATATCTTTATGATGTAACATTTATTATTTTATAGCCGGTGACTGTGTGGTGCAGATAATGATTTGTTTACTTTAGCGTATTTAGAAAAGCTGCCGTTTCATTGAATACGTGTGTGTCTGTGTCCATCTTCAGGCAATGACATCCCACTCTCTCTCTCTCTCTCTGACTCAGATGCCTTACAAGGCCATTCCTTCCCCGTGCCTGTGTTAGATCTGGTTTCTGCTCATCGCTGGATCCATTTCCGCTGCTCCTGTCGCCACATCATCTGCCTTTAAAACCACACACGCACGCATATATACACAAACTGCCTGTTGACACAGCACAGGGCACTTTTCCACCGTCCACCTCCTTAGGAGCTCCATGGTGCCATGACCATCCTTTACTCTGCCATCAAAAACAATTGTACACTTGTTCCCTTCTCTCCATTTGCTCCCTTAGATCCAAAAATGGACAGTCATTTTTCATACAAGGAGTACATGCTACTAGAATAGACAGCTAACCAATTTAATATTGGCAAATGAATCCTTTACTTATATTTTCAGCATGGAAATGGCCAGCAATAATATGTTGTAGTGTTGGGTCATTCTTGAATGATTCATTCATTTGTAATGAATCTTTTATGTGACTCAGTCTTCTCAGGGAGTGATTCATTCATTCACATTTGCACACATTTGCAGGTGAAGGAGAAGATTCGTTCCTTTATTGAGTATTCTATCAGGTTCGAGTTCATTGTGTGAAAAAACAAGTCAATCATATGCAGTCAAAGCCAGAAAACGATCTCTTGAGTGCTTGAGTTTGAGTTGCTTGTCTCCATATATGCTGTCTCATGATGACCTAAAGACTCGAAAGGTGAACCAATCATGGCTCCTTCTGGCTCAGACTGTGTGCATTAGTTAAGCAAGATTTTTGTTCATCTTGCTGAACTCAAAGTTCCGAGTCATAAAATGATCTAAATGACGATCATCACTGATACTTCAGTAGGCTGTGGTACTTAAAGCTCAGTTGGAACTAATGAGGCCAAAGTAACATCCTCCACACTATTAAACCATCACCACCAGCTTAAATTGTTGAAACAAGAGGACAGACCTTTCATGTTATTTAAAGCAAATTCTGCCACTACCATACAAATGTTTCAGAAGAAACTAAGGCCCCGTTTACACTAGTGCGTTTTCGTTTTAAAATGCACAAGTTTTGCTACGGTTACGCCATTCATCCACACTACGCCACGCCACGAAAACGGAGCATTTTGGAAACGCTGAAGAGGCCGTTTTCATTCTAAAACGCTGCTGCTCCGTCTCAGAGTGGATGGGGGAAAACAGAGACATTTGAAAACGGAGGCTGCTGAGATTCGCTACGTGATTGGGGCTTTTGGGTCATTGCGTATCCTTCCCTTATTCGTCAAGCGCACATGACTATAACGCCATCGGAAGACAGCAGACCAGCCTTCACTGTAAACACTGTATTTTCGATAGCCATGGATGTTTTATATTCATTTGTTACTTTAAGTAACAACTCAACCTCGTCGTCTGTCCTCAAAAAGAACTCTCTTGCTTTCTTTACCATCGCGTTCATCGTTCAACCAGCGTTTGTTGACTAACAATAACCAAATGCCGAGCGAGACACATGCTTCCTGTTTATGCTTGAACGCGCAAGCCCAGTGCGCGAATGGTCACGTGATATACGTTTCTGGTGGAGTAGTGTGGAGGGACATCTGCTAGAGACGCTTGGGTAAAACGCTAGTGTGGACACGGATCGTTTTCATGCTAAAACGCTGTTTTAAAACTAAAAGGCACTAGTGTAAACGGGGGCCTAAGACTCAAACCAGGCAACATTTTCCTTCCTGAGCGCTAATGAATTGTAGCCACAGGTTTAAGTTAAAAGCAGTGACACCTGGTATGGTTTTCTGCCACTGTAGCCCATCTATTTCAAGGTTTGATATGCTGTGTATTTGTTTGGCAACCACAACAGCAGTTGCTTAAATCCCCCTCAGAAAATTGTCTTGACCACATATGCAAAGCATTTAGCTTCTGCTACAGTATGTGACTGACAGAACAAATGTTTTGTATTTAAATATTGGAAAGTTTTTACCTAACCGGTGAGTATCTAATGGTCCATCGTGGTTGTGGGGAACTGTGTTTGATCAGGATTGTATCTTTCACCCTCCCTCATTCTCTCTTCAATACATCTAGCAATAAACAACTGATTAAATCTGCGGCTTTATTTGTGGCCGCTTTGCTGTTTGCTAAATACTGACTTCTGCGCTACGTGCCAGTTCTTTTATGGGATTGTTCACCTCTCCTCATTAGTCAAACAGAGTTAAATTCAGCAGCCAAGATGCAACCAAGTGACGGGCCAAATTCAGTTGGCACAGTGGGACATGGTGCCTAGGACTGGTTGCTGTTCAGTTATTGCCAAACCACTGATAAACAACATACAATTGTTAATTCAGCTCGGAGAAGACCTCGGCCAGTCAAAAGGCCGAAAATAATGGGAAACTTGTTTAAAATACTTCTCCTTTTGAAAAGAAGGGAGAGCTTCTTCCTCTCTGTTTGGTTCTCCCTTTCTCAAACACTCTCACCAGAAAAGCCTTCTTTGTCATGCAAACAGCAGACAGTAAATCAGATGTCCTGATGGCAGCAGCGGCAGACGGCGGAGGGGTGGATGGTGTCTGGTGCGCAGGCTCAGGAGGAGGAAGTGGGCTTTGGCTTGAGTCGAGCTCAAATTCCCCCTCTGTTAGCAATGTCAGCTTTTCCCATCAGCTCAGAGAGCAGGCCAAGAATAGCTCCGATCAGTTGGAGAGCGACGGGGAAAAAATATGAATATAGTGAGAGAAAAAGAGATAGATGAAGAAACACTTCATCGGGTGGATGCCACTTTATTCTGTCATGCAGTTATCTGCAGTTTAATAGGCATGATTTGCATTTTGTAAGAAATACAGACAAACATTAGTTGAAAAATCAATCCCAAAACCTAGAAGTAATAATGAAATGCTGGCCAAAATTTGTCAAGCAAAGTTAAGACTGTTTTAAACACTGGACATGAATAGTTTTACAACTGACAAATTATTTTACACTCTGTGAGCTCATTATACTGCTTGAAGAAACCAATCCCAATTATTATGGTTTTGCAAACGTTACTGCAATGTTTTTGGCAGGGATCCCACATTATCTGACCTGTTTTCATGATAGCACAGAAGAATATATTTGAAGCATCATTTGCCACTATAATGAGAAGCCATTACCTCAGAAAACACCTTTAGAAAACAGTTAAATTAAGAGCTATTTATTTTTTCACAATATAGTGAGTACAAATGGTTAAATAAATGCATATTATACAAATTAATGAGACATTTTTTTCAAAAACAAGCAAACAAAAAAAAACAGAAATGCCCTAAATTGACTTCCAGTCTAAATATCAAGCTATGAAGTAAACACAAGCAAGTACAGTATATAAATAAATCGATGTGCTCAATAAATGTACTAATATACCAAGTACACTCAAGCCAAGCTTAAAAAAAAATTAGTTTGAATCCAAATTAATTCTGCGATGTCAACCGAAAAGAAAGACCAACCAGAGCGAGTTAGGTAAGATTACAAAGACAAACGATTACTTTTTTATTTGCAATAACATGCACCAATGAATAGCGCTCAATAAGACCAGGAACGTGCGTTAAGAAACCAAACAAGGTCAGTTGTGATTTGATGTTGATTTTAAGATTAACCCAAGACTCAGCGTGCAGGATTGTCAATAAATCGACACAAGGGAAAGGAAGGCCAATTCATAATCAGGTTTATTTTGCCTCTGTAAATCTCCGCAGACAGTCAGCGTGACCTAACGATGCTGAAAAATCAGCTACATCTGCCACCCCCGACTCCCTCTGCCCTCAGGACAAGCCGCACACAAAACTCTTTAATGATTATTCAAGCACTAAACCCCTGCCACAGACCGTGAGAGGCAAATTTAGGCCTCTGGGACCTCTATGGGATAGAACGGAAAGACGAAGCCAGGGAGAAACAAAGACAGAGACCAGAGACATCCACCTTTTAACCTCCAAAGCATCTGTCATCTCTGCTCCGGGTCAAATATACATTCAGGACGATCAAAGATCAGTTTCACCGACCTTACGGCAGGGCAGGTCCATTTTATCTGTCCCTGACGATATGACACTCCCAATGACATTGAAGCTAGATAATGCACCTTAAGTTTAAATTGGAACTATTTATATAGCATGTGCAAGGCTCTCAGGTCATAAATTTCCAGTTATTTTAGCTGTACAAAATCAATCTCTAATGCTGCTTTATTTTACAAAAGTTAGGGCTGCGCAATATATCGTTTCAGCATCGATATCGCAATGCGCGCGCATCCACAATAGTCCCATCACAGGATCTGCAATGTTGAATTGGTATTATTATTGACCAGAAACCAAAACATGTATTATTTATTTGTGTTAAAATGATTTAAATCAGTTTAAAAACATTCAGGCATAAGAAAGTACATTAAAGACTATATGGTGTTATTTTACATTTAATTATTAGATTTGTGTATCAAAATATTGCTAGACTTTTAGAAAAGCACTGTATATTTGATTTGTAAAGCACGGTATATTTGATTTGTACAGTATTGTCGCTCTACTGTATTTCTATATTATATATTTCATATATTTGAGTCAAAATCAGTTTCAAGATCATCCCAATGGATTCTTTCTAAATAGACATATTAATTTCATCTGGTGAAATTATATATTCAATATCACAATATATATCGTAGAACAATAAAATATGCCAATATGAGGCTTTTTTTTCGTGCAGCCCTACTAGGAGTGTAACGGTCCACATATTTGTAAAAGTGAGTCTTTTAGCTTTGTTAATCATCACATTTCCATACCTTCATTTGAAATGTCTAATTTTATATATCCTAATTTTAATGGGTCATTATTGATTCTTAAATACCACTGATTATTTAATCTGCACAGTAAAATCTGACTTTACATCCTTAATTCTATAATCTCAAGAATTCTATCATTCTTGATATTCATTAAACTACTCTATTTTGTTATTTATTTTTTTTTTTTAATAAAATCAAAACTCAACTTTCAAAATTGGTCCATTTTACCTGACAATTCTAGCAATACGTTGTTTTGGCACTAAAATGAAACCTACACAAGCTGGTATTTGTTAAAATCTTAACCATATGTTTTTATTCTTTTCTGCACTTTCACACTTTTGTTTTTCCTCTAATGAATCAGAACGAAAGTGCAGATTGACCGAAAAATAACTTACTTCCTCACTGCAAAATAAGGTGGATTACCAGCATCGCGTGATCAACACAATGAACATCGCTGAGCAACACACACACAGTTTATGTCCATGTTTTCATACTTTTGTTTTGGACCAGACAGCTTGGACCCGCACAGAAATGAAAAATAAATAAGTTTCAACTTGTCTCTTTCTCGAGGGATTTTGGTCTCTACAAACAAGTGAAATCTTTCGCATTTCAACCTGAGGCAATATGTGATCGCCACCAGCTATTTTCAGCCAATGTGCCAAGCAATTTCCAAAGCATTTCAGATGCTGGGTTTCACAGCAGTGTGTGTGTGTAGCTGAGAGAGAGTATTGTGTGCCTGCCTGTGTGTGTGTGAGACGGAAGCTAGTGTGTGAGGTGATCGTACGAGGAAACAAATGCCACAGTTATGCTCTTTGTTCTCATGAAAAACAAGTGGATATTCAGGATCGTATAGATTACACACTTACGTGATCTTGGATGAAGTCAAATGTACAGTACTATCGCTTCATCATACTTGTGTAACAAGTTAACTTTTGAAGGAAGTGAAGATTTATTTATGTACACTTTAACCAACATGTTTCCATAGTTTCTACTAAAATATTCATGCAGGTGTGGTTTGTAAGCAGGTTATAAATTTAAGATACTACACACTCAGAAATGGTATGGCCGAACCCAGCGTAAATATTTACATGTAATTTTTAACCCAATGTGTGGATTTTTGTCCACAATTTTTAAAGTACAATTTTAGCTAGTGAAGCGCCACAAATTTTGCAGTGGTTCTTATTTAGACAATAAAGATTTGATAATATTCATAATTAGAGTAAATATAATTATTCATTCATTCATTTTCTTTTCGGCTTAGTCACTTTATTATTCAGGGGTCGCCACAGCAGAATGAACTGCCAACGTATCCAGCATAAGTTTTACGCAGCAGATGCCCTTTCAGCTGCAATCCATCACTGGGAAACACCCATACACACTCATTCACACACATACACTACAGACAATTTAGCTAACCAAATTCTCCTATAGCGCACGTGTTTGGACTTCTAGGGGAAACCGGAGCACCTGGAGGAAACCCTCGCGAACACGGGGAGAACATGCAAACTGCACACAGAAATGCCAACTGACCCAGCCGAGGCTCAAACCAGCGACCTTCTTGCTGTGAGGTGACAGTGCTACCCACTGTGCTGCCAAATGTAATTATGATTATTATTAATAATAATGATAATAATAATAATAACAAAAATAACAACAACAACAACAACAAAAACAATAATAATGGGGTGACACAGTGGCTCAGAGGTTAGCATAGTCACCTCACAGCAAGAAGGTTGCTGGTTCTAGTCCCGGCTGGATGATCTGAATAAACTAAACTGGCCGTAGTGTATTTGTGTGAATCCGAGAGTGATATCTGTGTTTGCCAGTACTGAGTTGCAGCTGGAAGGGCATCCGCTGTGTAAAACACATGCTGGATAATTGGCGGTTCATCCCGCTATGGCGACCCGAGATTAATAAAGGGACTGAGCAGAAGGAAAAAGCATGACTGAATGAATGAATAAATGAATGAATAATATTAATAATAATAATAATAATAATAATACTTCTTACTGTTATTATTACATTTCATATTATTTTAGTATTCTCTAATTGAGGGCATGCTCACACATCAATTATGTACTGCAAGTAATACAAAGTTTGTCTTTTTTAACATTTTTTAAAAGATTCAAATAGATTACATTGTAAAAACAATGTTCATATCAATCTGCAAAAACGACAGAAAAGGCTGGATTTCGTATGCCAGGGCAGTAGTTGGCAGTGTCGCTTTGTAAAATAAACACAGCATACCGTATAGACCATTTCAATGTGGTCATGCCAATGGCCCATGAACGTTTCCTGCATGTTATCAAACTATTTCATAACTGTACCAAGAGGCAATTTAATCATAACTTAATGTTAATACAGCTATCATAACATAATTTATAAATATGTGTCTCTTTTTGGATTCTCAAACGCTATAAATGAAAACAGAAAATATGTCGGGATCATTGTTTTTGTTTACATCCCTCAAAATAGTCTTATCCACAACTGTTATTTAGGCTGTCAAGAACTAGAGAACGCCTCTAGACTGAACATGTTTACAAATTGGCATTTCATACATTAAACAGAGATGATCATTTATTTAAAAAAAAAACTAAAAAAAAACTTATATGCACTTTCAAACATGTTTTAACGTTTATTCAAAGATCAAAAAGACTAAACTTGTGTTTTGTGAACACACTAGTTTTTTTAAATGTTTACTCTTTATGTTTGTATTAGTACATTCATAAATATCCAATCCTCTGTACGTTTTTCTCTCAAGGCCTCGCTGTAGTTGTGTAGTTTCATGTCTGTGGGAATTCTGTGGCTAGCATGGTAAACATTTTAAGAAAAACATCAACAGTATATTTTTGAGAATATTCTAACCAAACATAGCATAGTTCCCAAAAGAGCTTTCATCTGTTAAAGGGACGGTTCACCCTAAAATGAAAATTCTGTCATCATTAGCTCACTAGGGATTTTCTTTTTTCTTTCTTTCTTTTGATCATATATGATGCTATTGGAAACCCAGTAGCCATGAACTTTCACATTACTATTTTCCCCCTGCTATGGATATCAATGTTATTTGTTTCCAACATTCTTCAAAATATCTTCTTTTGTGTTTAACAGAAGAAAAAACTGAAACCAACTGAGGTTAAATAAATTTTAACCCTCAAAAGTAACCATTCGCCTCATCAACCAGTTCCTTTTTTTTTATTTGTCTAATCTTCAGCTTTACGCATAGGTTCTACAGCAGGTTCCTTATAGGCTCACATTCAATCGATTTATTAAGTTATTTGAATGTGTGTAAATTTATTTTTTATGTTAATTTCAGTAATATTACTGAATATTATGCTAATGCTTAAAATATTTATTTACAATGCAGTTTGTAAAGTAATATTTTTAGTCTTTTAGTAAATATATTACTATATATTATATATTTGAAAAACTTACTTTGTTTACCAAACAAGTGGATCTAATTGGATTTGCATAGTAAACCACAAACAAAAGTTAAAAAGTAATAATGTTTTTATTTCAAGGGTTTTTGGTTTTTATACTCTCAAAATCATTCCACATAAATCCACATTTTTTACACAAAATGTTGCGCAGAAATAGAAAAAAATGCCTGCAGATACTGTTTGGTCCAACTTACGACTCTTGAATCACTAAAGAGATAAATGAGTTCGCTCAAATGAATCGTTAAGCTGTTGACTCCAGGACATTTGGATCTGTTTCAGGGGAAGTCACGTTCCCAACGGCTTTGAACCGATTCAAATCAACTCATTGAAAAGATCCGAGTCACAATAATGATTCGTTCACATCGCCCGTACAGTGTAGATGGGGTGTGAAACTGCGGAAGTCCCAGAACAGACACCTGCTACAAGATGATTCTCAACTCTCACTTAACCGACTCTATGTATCGGTGTCTGTTACAAAAAGATAACAAAACAAACCAACATCACGAACTACCATTAACATATACGTTCCTCAGTGACACAACTAAAACAACGCGATTCAGTTTCTCACAGCATTCAACACAAGAACCGTGCTGTTTATAGAAGAACACGTGTTTGCAAACAAGTCAAAACGAAGATGGTATCGCAGCTGGAGAAAGAGTAAGACACTTTTTAAATAAATCGTATCGCAACCGCTGAGCGTTTAGCGCGAGTCTCAAGCACCCGCTGAGGAAAATCCGTAACCGTAAAAGATCAGAAAGACTCAAAAGCGCTACTTACTGGTGAAACGAGAAATGTTAATAATCCCAATGTATCCTGAATGTGTATGAATCGAGGTTCTGAGTAATATTGTGGTGTCAGCAGGGCTCACACTCCGCCTGCTGCCTCTCACTCACGCGCACGGAGATGAATGAGGAACGCGCAGAGGCGTGCACGAGCTCAATTCATTATTCACGCGGAGGACAGTCGACTGTCCTACCCAAGTTTCCCAACATCGATCTCCTGCGGTTTTCACCTCAGTGCGTTTTTTTTTTATGTGAAGTGTTTACGAGATTGTTAGTGTTTTTGGCTTGCTGTCAAGTTGCATTTACAAGTACTTTAGCAAAAAGTGCAAAATCTTATAAATAGGCTTATATGTTTATCCTCTGTAGGTATAGTTCAAAAATTAGAAAACATTAAGATGTTTTTAATGCTTTGTGAAATAGGTACAATGCTGCATATTGTGATTTACCGCCTTCAAATTGCTTATATTTACCAAGGGCATGTTAAATTTCAAATTAGATTCTGGTGATCTTTAAAATAATCTTCACAAACAACAATAGTTTCCAGAAAAAAACACATGATGTAATTTTGTTTTAAACATTAATAATAGGAACCATTCATATTAATATTAATTAATAATCACAATAAAGCTTCAGAAATCTGCATATTAGAATTATTTCTTGGCGTGTGACACTGAGAATGAAGCCTAAAGCAATGAAGTTGATAATTGATTATTCACAAAGAGTAGCCTAACAGTAATTTTAAAGTGAAATAATATTTCAAAATAGTACTTTTAGCTTTGAGAAATTAGTTGATTTGAGCAATCAGTGTGTGTGTGTATGTGTGTGTGTGTGTGTTAATGCTGGAATATAGAGATTTAGCTGTCAAATATATATACAAAGCAAAAACAAAAAAATGTCCATACAAACATAAATAGTAGGTAACAGATGTATAAGCTATTTCAGTACACAATAAAGCAAATATTTTAGGACTAAAAATGTGAGACTTTAAATAGTTATTAAAATGTAATACAAAACACATCTCCAAGAATCATGTTGCTTTACTAAATTCAGGAATAAATACAACTTCACATTTAAAATACACTTAAGAACAAATAATATATTTATATAAGAGGCTGCTAGATCTCTTTTACAGTAATCTAGCATCATTAATTTGAATCATTTTCAATATAGGTCAAATCTGCCCCTTGAATCACAGGTGGGTGTAGATCTACGGGGCAATAGGCAGGGTTAATGCAAACAATCCACCGCTTCACACACTTGGAACGCATGGCATTTCACAACATTTACACAAATGAGCACAACCCAACTTTATGTTGGCTAAAGTGTTTGATTCCTTCGCCTCAGTTAAAATAGTCTAACATAACAGCCTCGTGTTTGTTTCTCTCCTTCAGCCCCAGATACAGCCTAATAAATAATTCAGCTACAGCAGATGCACCAGCACAACCTCAATTTACCCAAATGCAGCATCTGAAAGCGCGAGGTGAAGTTAAATGCATGCGCGTGCATGTTATTCATCCATTTGAAAGCCGATACGAAAAACCATCGTCCGAGGAGCGACTGCATTGAGAAAGATACGACGGCATTTACAGGTAAAACTATGGAATCGCTGTGGCTGATGTGCTCGGATTCGTAAATTCTGTACGCTATCAAAGAACAGCAGCATGTATGCGGAAAGACACAGATGATGTCCTGCATGAGCACATGAAACATTCATCGCAACAACAAGATACGTTTTAAACCCGTACTGTGTGTCCGTTTCGCCACCGTAGGATGTTAAAGAGTCCTAAACGAGATGAATTACCGTGGTCTCGCTGGCCGTACTCCCCCGCTGGACCGATATACCTCCTGTCAAGTGTTTCTTTCTCCGGCTGTCTCTCTATCTGCTTTCCAACTGTCTCAAGTATTTGGACCACGGGCGCGTTCACGTCATTAGATGCGCGTGCTCTAATTGGAGGGCTGCTGCTCCGCAACAACTGATACAGTGTTACAGTGTTTCACCTGGTGCAACATCTAACTGTGTCTTACGGTGATATCCTTCGACTTGTTAAGTCGGCTAAAAGTGTATCTGCACATAAGCTCTGGGAATGAAGGAGGTAGCATTTTTGCACCTACTAATTACAAGCATAAAACTTGCTAGCCTAGACAGACAGACAGACAGACAGACAGACAGACAGACAGACAGATAGACAGATAGATAGATAGATAGATAGATAGATAGATAGATAGATAGATAGATAGATAGATAGATAGATAGATAGATAGATAGATAGATAATTGAAGGAATGAGATAGCACCTCATTTTGCACCTACTAATTACAAGCATAAAACTTGCTAGCCTAGAAAGACAGACAGACAGACAGACAGACAGACAGACCAACGCTACAGACAGACAGACAGACAGACAGACAGACAGACAGACAGACAGACA
>CAIGQQ010038783.1:3541439-3552021 GCA_903798035.1 Danio albolineatus | reverse complement strand
AGGTACAGCCACAAGCATACACAGACAAACAGATACTTAAGCTGTGAAACAATGTATTGTCAAAGCAGCTTAACAGATGAGGACAAAAAAAAGAGTAAAAGCCATGATATTTCAAATTGTGGAATTAGAATATTATAGAATGCTGGTGTAGTTCTACAGTAGCAAATTACAACTGCTTTAGTTCAGTTCAGTAAAAATGTCACTGCTGAAGTTCAGTTCAGTTTTGTTGAGATCAGTATAATGTAAAATGACACTGCTGAAGGCACTGATTCAGTGAAGAGCAACTCTATTTGTTTCCAATATCTCTTTCAACTCCTCAAATGTTTTCAACAAAGTCTTCTGCAGTGCAGGGACTTTAAGTTCTTGGCCAAGTTATAGATAGAATGAAAGCAAAACCGCTGAAAACTGCACTTTCCTGTTGGGTCAGATCAAAAGTGATCCTGCTGGTGAGTATCTGTTCTGGAATGTTGTGGAATTTGGTTTCAGGTCATTACATTGTTAATAATAATAATAATAATAATAATAATAATAATAATAATAATAATAATAATAATAAAAAGTGTTATATTTATTCGTATGTTATGCAATGTCCACTGTAGTCCTGAGATCAATGGATAAAAAAAAAAATCTCAAAAATGTTTTAGGTTTATATTTTTGCTAACACTTTACTTCCAGGGGGTGGGGGGGGGGGGGGGGGGGGGGGGTGTTCATTATGAAAGTTTTTAAACTTTTTTAATCATGACATGACACACGTCAAGGATGTGAATAAGATTTGATTCCAGCTTATAACAACTGTTATTAAGTGTCTTGCTCAGCTATGACATTAAATTCAAAGATGACATTGTTATGAAAACTTGACAAAAACAAATAGATCACAACCGGTTTTGTCTTTGTCATGACACCTTAACAAGACAACAAAACTTAATAGATCTGTCTTTATATAAAGATTACTCTCAAGTATGTCATACAGAATAGATACGACATAATTATTTTTATACCATTTTGTATAAATGCAGTTTGTGTGTAAAATTGCCACAAGTGGGGTTTTCCATTGAATACAACACACATATTTACACTGACTTGGAAGTTAAGATTGTGGCATTATGGTAGCAGGTACTGCATGAGCAAGCACCACTCACATTTGTGCATTGTAAAAAAACTAAACAACTCCCCAAAGGAAGTCCAAGAACCGACCAACTGCCATGTATCAAATTTATATATTAATGTGTCCTTGTAGAATAAATTAAACAAAAAAGTAACAATGGGAATAATAACTGGCATGGTTTTCATATCATTATCATACCTTTCATAAGAATAATTAAATAGAATTAATTTCCTTATTCACTTAAACATGCTTCTAGTTCTTATGTGCACTACAGAAGAAGACATGTATGAAATTGGATGAAACTGACATATTTTAATTTGAATCCCCCCTAAATTTCGTTTTTCCTCAGAGATGTTGAATTATTAAAAAGCAATTTTAAAATGTGTCAGACTTGAGGGAGAGGAAAACAGCGAATATGCATTTTTTGGTGAAATCCTGTAACATTAGTTATATATTTTTTCTATAAATAAATACTTTCACTCGTTTAAATCAGCTTGGTTAGAGGGATCCTGGACCATCTCTTTTGGTGGCCAAAATGAACAAAAACCATGAAAAAGTTATATCATTAGTCGCATCGAGCAGGAAGTTGACAAGTCGTAATGCAGAAAATGTATAATTATATTTTATTACATATAATATTTAATTAGTATAGTTACATATTAGTTAAAATGATAATTACAAAATGTCATCATGCCTCCACTGAACTTAAATTAATAGTAGTGTTTACAGTGAAATATATTTGTGAAGCCCTGAATGTGCTCTGTATAGGACAGCCAGACAGTGGCATGTATGGTTTTAAAAGTATACTCTTTTGAAAGCGAAACATTCATTAATTTTCTTTCAGCTTAGTCTCTGTTTTAGAGGTTGGAAACAGTGGAATGAACCTCCAACTATTCCAGCATATGTTTTACACAGCGGATGGCCTTCAAGCCACAACCCAAAAAGTGCTCTACTGGATTGAGACCTGGTGACTGAGGAGGACATATGTTCAGTGAGCTCACTGTCATGTTCAAGAATCTAGTCTGAGATTATTTGAGCTTTGTGACATGACTCATGTTGGAAGTAGCATCTCAAGATGCCTTTACTGTGGGATGGACATAATTAGCAACAAAGCTCAATACTCCGGCGCCTAGACTGCAGCTCTGCACAAGATGTCTGGCCATAGGAGAAATGGTCGTGCCCAACTGAGCCTGGTTTCTCTCGAGGTTTTTTAATTCTACACTTTCACCAATTGGTGAAGTTTTTTCCTCGCCACTGTCGCCTCTGGCTCGCATGGTTCGGGACTTGTAGGGTTGTGCACCGATGGATTAATCTTCAGTGTTTGGACTCTCAGCAGTGAATATTAAACCACGCTGAAATGAACTAAACTGAACTTCAACACTGAAAACTGGACTGACACTGTTTCAATTTTTTATAATGCATGTGAAGATGCTTCGACACAATCTACATTGTAAAAGCGCTATACAAATAAAGATGAATTGAATTGAAGTTAATCAATGCTCAATTAGTAAGGGGACCTAAAGTGTGTGAAAAAAGTATTCCACACAGCATTACGCCACCAGCAACAACCTGAAAAGTTTAAACTAGACAGCATGGATCCATGTTTTTTTTGTTATTCATTCCAATTTTTGACATTCCTTGGTGCAATGGCACATTGACTTTTTTATTGGAAGTCAGACCAACTCAGACAAGTGAAGTTGAAGTGAAGTTCTTTCAAAAAAAAAAATTGTAGCTTGAAGGGACTGAAGAGTTGTAGTTGGACATTGAGATTTTGTACAGCATGTCAGCATTTCCTTGACCCGTGTTTGGCTTAGTTTACCCTCAACTGTCCAGGAACAAATAACTAAGACCACTGCCAAGCCCCCCACACCCATCTGATGTACTCTACAAGACTGTAAGATCCTTTCATCTTCTCTTTTCATCCTCCATTTCTGCCTTTCTCTCTGGAGTCACTTCGGCCCTGAAGCCCACACTCTATCACTTCAAAGCTTGAGCAAACAGGAAGGGGAAAGAGAGAAAGAGAGAACGGCAGAGGGCGAGTGAGAGAGAAAGTGATTTTGATCTGACAGACATGCCGGAAATAGGACAATAAAAAACAAAAAGGCTGCAACTTTAGTTTCACAAACAGATGGAATTCTCAGAATGGATGAGATCCAACCGTCTCTTTATCCAAAGAAAACCAATTGATCTCTTTTTGCTGAAGCCAAAACTGAAACGCACAACAAAACTCATCTGCCTTCACAAACTCCACTCATAATACAGTTTTCTTCAATAATGATTATAAATACTCAGAGTGCACTGCATATATTAAATGTTTGGTATTTATATTGTAAATACACAAATTTTTGTTTTCACTTTTAATAAAAACACAATTAAATTTATATATATATATAAATTTAATTATATATATATAAATTTAATAAAACTATATATATATATATATATATATATATATATATTTTTTTTTTTTTTGACAACCCCCTGTACTAAAACTGCCTAATGTCTAATAGAGGTGGAGTTTCTTTAGTAGACTTGTGCTGTTGCTTTGCTAATCAAGTATATGATGGTCTAGTTGAGGGCTACTTGTGGTTTGTGGTTAACCACCATTTCTCTTTTATTCATCCGTCACACACAAGCCAGGATCTATAAACATTCATCTATTAGAATCTGTGACGGCAAACTTTTGACCTTTTGACTTTATTGACCTTATTCTGCAATGTGGAAGTCGGCTCATTTTTGCGATTGTTTTAGAACTTCAGATTAAGTTGCCTATGGATGAAATGACTAGGAATAATAAATGTCAGAAAACGGACAAACTACTTGCTCTACAAACAAGTGTGTACATACATAAAAAGGAGTATAGTCAGCACTCAATTTTGGGGATTTACACCTATCTAAGTTTAAATAGTAACAGTTACTGACTCCAGTAAGCTATAAACACAAACTAGGTATCATTGGAAAGAAGACACTTTGAGATTTACTGTGGTAAAAGGAAGTTACATGCTCAAAAAATGTAAAAAGTTATACATTATGAAGTCCTGAGAAAAAAAATGTATTGTGGTCATTATTTGTTTTTCCATATACAAACACAGAAAACCATGAATGTAATGTCCTGGAAAAAATATGACTTAAAAGCTAAGTGTCTCATGAATTTATATTTTAAATTTGATGAAGATAGCATGCAAAATAAGATTTCTGTAAAAAGTTTTCTGAGACTATATCGGTGTCCTACTTTCCCTCACCGTCAGAGGCATTTTCTCAAAACTGACATTCCCAAACTAAAACATTAGCAGTTGCTGAATAATTTGGTCTACATTCAAAAATCAATGGAAGTGAATGAGACAGTAAGTCTCAAGCTAAACAGATTCCAATTTGTGGCTGTTCGTACATGAAGAATAGGGTCAATACCAAAGACCCAAAACATGACCTCCTGCCTAATTTGCTGTTGGTTCTAATCATGCTGCTAAAACAATGCCAACCTATTGAGGCATGGACTCTATTGGCCTGTTTCCACTGAGTGGTACAGTACGGTACGGTATGGGTCACCTTAATCAGGCTTATGTGTTCCCATGCTAAAGGGTACTCTTTTGGTGGGCGTGGCGTATGACAGAAAGTTTCAGTCATTCTCGCTCGAGGAAATGTCTACAGTAAAGCTGTATGGGTCGTTCACATATCATATGAGAAGCACTTCTCACAAAATAGATGCTTTATTATACACATAAACACTCGTGTATAAATGTTCATTGCTGACCTTTCAATGAACATGATCTGATTATAACTGCAGATCAATGATGCGAAATAGCCTACTGTCTGCGATTATATAAAATAAATAAATAAATGCATATAACAAAGAGAAATTGTCAATGGCAATAGCTTCACCTGTGACTTGTTTCGGCTTATCGTCACCAGCATGTTCAACAAAACAAGGGAATGACCACACTGGAAGCACCATATTTAAATCCATAGCCAAAACACAACACCATAGTACTGTAGTACAATGTCAGTTCACATGGATGTGCTGTAATGATGTGCTGTACATTGGAAACAAATCTCGTTTTGGTTAAAAAGTATAAATACTTATCATGCACTATGTATCAGACAAAGCTATAGAGACAGTGACTTGATCTGGAACAATCCTTACTAATGTTTACACTGCGGCAAGCATAATGAAATGACAGTCTATAGATATTAATAATCAGTGACTAAGTTTTGAAACTTACAAGTTGTTTCCAGGGTGAAATACAATGACTTTTCCCAAAAGATCAATTCAAATTAGATTTTTCAATACCTAACTCTTTATATTATTGTTTCACCCTTTAATATAATGAGACATCTCCGCACAAAACAAATGATATCTCACACCTACAATGGCTGACCTCAAGTAGTTTAGAGCACAAATCAGGCTGTCTGTGTAGGAATGTTCAAACCCAAACTTGAATTGCATGTGCCCTGGCATGAGTCACAGCACCAACATAGACTGCAGCACGGCGAAGCTAGATGTTAGCATACAGAAGCGCTCTTAATCTTCCCGTCTGTGAATATCCATCCTCCAGATACACACCAGACTCTCGTCCAACCTACACAGAGAATTCTCTTCCAGATAGACAGACAGGTCACATTATGCTATACCTATAGCCTCACCTTCAGATGGGACGCCTACGAGCCGCCTGTGGACAGTTCACAGGCTGTCTGATGCTTATTATACACAAATGCCACAAGCTGGCTCAAACCGTACGATCTGATTTGTTGGCTTCGGCACATTTTCCGGGAGTCAGGATGTGCATTTTTTATCACCCCACTGGGAAACCAAGTTGTGTTTACTAGGTTGCTACAATCAGCACTTCTGAAGATGAACAACTTGCTACTTTGGGAGGCTCATGATGCTGTGTCTTCATTTAAAGGCATAGTTCTCCTTGAGTTTTCTAAAGCAGCGGTTCTCAACTTGGTCCAGGCATACTACCACTCTGCAGTTTTTCTATGTCTCTCTTGTTTAATTTAAATGAACCGTATTTAGATAACTGGGCGCCATGGTGGCATAGTGGGTAGCACGACCGCCTCACAGCAAGAAGGTCGCTGGTTCGAGCCTTGGCTGGATCAGTTGGCATTTCTGTGTGGAGTTTACATGTTCTTCCTGTGGTTGCATGGGTTTCCTCTGGGTGCACCGGTTTCCCCCATAAGTCAAAGACATGTGGTATAGGTGAATTGGGTAAGCTAAATTGTCCGTAGTGTATGTGTGTGAATGAGTGTGTGTGGATGGTTCCCAGAGATGGGTTGCAGCTGGAGGGGCATCTGCTGCGTAAAACATATGCGTAAACCGCATGTGGCGACCCCAGATTAATAAAGGGACTAAGCCAAAAAGAAAATGAATGAATGAATTTAGATAACAGCTCCTTGGAAAAGCACACAACAAATGAACCCTATTCACATTGATGTGTTCCCTACACTGTAAGACCCAATTAGTAAACTCGATGCAAGCATGAACACTGAGTAAAGCTAACTTACTATACTGTACAGTATGTGAGTCAGGACAGCTATTTAATTTCACAGTGTACATACCCAGGTCAAAATGAAATCAGATTGACGTTGTACCTCAATGTCGTGGGATGCTACACTTTGCTTGGAAATGAAAATCAGTCAGGCCGACGTCAGTGTCCAACATCGGACAGACGTTGCAGTTTGGTTACTTTTCCAACGCAACCTCATTTATTCAATCATTTTCTTTTTGGCTTAGTCCCTTTATTAATCCGGGGTCGCCACAGCGGAATGAACCACCAACTTATCCAGCATTTGTTTTACGCTGCAGATGCCCTTCCAGCCACAACCCATCTCTGGGAAACATCCATCCGTTCTCATTCACACACATACGGACAATTTTAGCTTATCCAATTCACCTGTACCGCATATCTTTGGACTTGTGGAGGAAACCGGAGCACCCGGAGAAAACCCACACAACCACGGGGAGAACATGCAAACTCCACACAGAAATGACAACTGACTGTGAGGCGAATGTGCTACTCACTACGCTACCGTGGTGCCCCCAACGCAACCTAAAAACAACAAAATATCAACGTCTAATGATGTTACAGCTTGACGTCTATCAGACGTTGGATTTTGGTTGCCATACCTGACATATACTGTAAATGTCAGTATTTGACATCTGCTGTTGGTTTAATTTGGCTTGGTCACTTTCCAACACAACCTAAAATCAACAAAATATTAAAATCATTTTTACATTGTTTTTGGATGTCAAAATAACATTGTTCTTAGATGCTGGTGACATAAATGTTACCTAATATTAATGTCTTATGACACTGTGTGGCCCCGTTTACACTAGTGCGTTTTAGTTTTAAAACGGCGTTTTAGCATGAAAATGATCCGCGTCCACACTAGTGTTTCACCCAGCGTTTCTGAACAAATCTCTGTACACACTACTCCAGCAAAAATGTATATCACATGACCATTCGCGCAGTCTGGGCATGCCCGTTCAAGTATAAACAGGAAGCATGTGTCTCGCTCAGCATTCTAAATAGGGCTTACGCCGCTTGAAACGCGAGCGATTAGCGATTGCTCGAACAGTAGCTTGCCTCTTGCGAATATATGCAGCTGTTGTAGTAAAAAAGGCAGAGTTTAACTGCACAATGGCGCCTAAAATGGACAATAGTGCAAACAACATGTTGTTTACAGTGAAGGCTGGTCTGCCGTCTTGCGGTGGCGTTATAGTCATGTGATAGGGGCTTGACGAATAAGGGAAGGTTACGCAATGACCCAAAAGCGAATCTCAGTAGCGAATCTCAGCAGCCACGCCTCTGTTTTCAAATGTCTCCGTTTCCCTCTATCCACACTGAGACGGAGCAGCAGCGTTTTAGAATGAAAACGGCCTCTCCAGCGTTTCCAAAACACTCCGTTTTCGGGGCTCGAAAACTCCAGCGTAGTGTGGACGGATGGCGTAACCATAGCAAAACTTATGCATTTTAAAACGAAAATGCATTAGTGTAAACGAGGCCTGTGTGTCTGCTGGTTAGTGTTCCCTGCTGCCTAGTACATGGGAAATCTGCTGAACTCTTAAAGTGAAGATTACTTCACTTTAAAAAAGATTTGCACTACACAGTTTGCAGTGTCATCGAATTACAGTAGTGTGAAGGGTTATTTAACCATAATCATCACATTTACTTACAAGTCACGTCTCACACTGGTTTTTACCTTTTGAATTGAATACACTTCATTCGAACTGGAATAATGGCAAAATATCCTGTGATGTCCACTTTGCAGGGCACTTATGGTCGAAAGGAACAAATTTCTGAAGTCATAACATACAAAATGTGGAAAGAGGTAGTATACACTTGGGAACAGCTGTTCTAAAGTTGTCTAATTAAATTTGATTTTGTCATCATTCAAATGAGACCTGTCATAATTTCTATCTATCCTTTTTACTGTGGTGCACAAAAGGAGATATTTTGTAGAAGGAGTTTTGTTATGCAATTTTTAAAAAAATAAATTAAAATCATTTCCACAAATAAAAAATGTAAAGCAAAAAAGGAATACAAAAGGTTGAATTTTCTTTTTACATGCACATTTTTCAGGTTTAGTTAAAGTTTGCATGAATTGGAAGTTGCTGTAGTCTTTTATTTCAGTATAGCCCAATTTTCAAGGTAATTGTTTCTCAGGGGGACGCAAGGGATTTTCACAGTTTATAAAGGCAGGTCATTGTATAACCATCTGAATCCAGAATCTCATGTTTTTCCCTACAACCTGCATGAAAATATCCTTTTTTTCTTTTGTTTCTTTTTTGACAAACACAAAGGTCAGGTGGAGATTTAATTTATAATTTTAATTTATATATTTATAGCTGTCAAAAGCGACTTCATTGTGATCCAATAATTGGCTGTTGTCATGACAAAAGCCCCACTACTGACGCAGTCGTCCCATTAGCGTGAGATAGATCAGTGTTTGAGCTAAACTCTCCAGGAAAGTGAATCTCAAGGGCCATATTTGAGGACCCCACATATAAATACTAGCATCTGAATGAGCACATGAATGATCGTGTGAGACATCTGGTTCTGTTCCTGTTGTAGGATTACAAACTCCACAAAATGATCTACCGTACCATCTGAAAGTATGCATTTAATCACTGCGAACCTGTGGAGATTTGACTTTTTCAGACATCTGTCCAAACAGAGCTTATGATGACATATTTCCAACAAAATGTTGGGTTTTGTTTTTGCGCTTTTCTCATCTTTCACTAGCAGCAAACGAATGGCTGTAGAGGTGTGGCTAATCATAATCTTGCCCAAGCCATCAAACTGACATCATCAGAAAAGCACTGCTGTTTGCAGCGCAGAAGCAAATGGTTGGACTTTGATTAAAGATACCAAAATAAAGTGTTTTTTTTTTGTTGTTGTTGTTGTTGTTGTTGTTGCATGGATTTAGCTGTTCACTTTAAAACTAGTATTGTGTGCTATAGCAAAACAATCATTGCAAATTTTGATTTTCATGCAGCCTTTAATAAGACTTACACTAACCAATACCGCTCCGGTTTCCCCCACAGTCCAAAGACATGCGGTACAGGTGAATAGGCTAAATTGTTCGTAGTGTATGAGTGTTAATGAGAGTGTATGGATGTTTCCCAGAGATGGGTTGCGGTTGGAAGGGCATCCGCTGCGTAAGCCGAAAAGAAAATGAATGAATGAATGAATGACTAACCAATACCACTCATAAAAGAACGTTTGTGTTTTGCGTTTAATCCACACTGATGCATCACAAACTTGCAACTCAGGCTCATTACGGATACGTACCCAGGTCTACATTTCTAGGGACAACGAAATACATAACAGGAGGTACGTCTGTTCGCAGTTTTTTGTTTTTTCAAATCCACCAGAAGGACACTTTTTGATGATCATAAATTTCTCTCACACATCCTCTTCTCGCATAATTTCACCAGAGGGTGCAATATACACTTCAGCCGACCAGGCCGGCTTGCTAAACCCAACCAAAGTGTTTTTAAAAGCAATCTAGAAAAAAAGCTGTTGTGGCAACTTGATTTCACCATATTTCTATATTTATGTTTGCTTTTGTTTATGGAACTGTTCTTTGCTGGACTCGAACCCCATTGTCGCAGTCAACTCGGCCCCAAGTCCCAAGTCGATCAGTATATGTGGCAAGCTTCTTGGCAAGCTGTCAACACCGGAATGGAGGGAAATGGTAGCAATAAAAGAAACAGAAGCCATTGATGGCGTCATGCCACCACGTACACTCTTAAAAAAAAGGTTCCTTGAGGTTCTATATAGAACCCTAGGGTTCTATACTTGGCCAGTAGAACCTTTTACCCAAAAAATGGTTCTATTTAGAACCCTTTGAGTGCAAAGAACCTTTTTGATTAAAATGGTTCTATAATGTGGGATTTATGACATAATTATATAGTAAAGATTATAAATAATAATAAGCTATAACACAGAGAGACAAAGCTTTTTGAGTCAAAAC
>CAIGQQ010038783.1:3513763-3541039 GCA_903798035.1 Danio albolineatus | reverse complement strand
CATAGAACCGTTTTTGGTTCTATATTGAACCGTTTGTTTTAAGAGTGTAGCGTTCATTTTAAGGACGAAATGCAGGCATACATACCTCTGGCTATTAAATTTGCATTCTCTAGAAATGTATAAAGGGGTACGTATCCACAATGAGCCTGTGTTGCAACCATTCTTTTTATTTCTAACTCGTGTATTTCATGAACGACTTTCCAATGTCTTGTAATGTTCACACATTTATCTTTGTTAAATGATAACATTTAACTCGGGCGACGCGGTGGCACAGTAGGTAGTGCTGTCGCCTCACAGCAAAAAGGTCGCTGGTTCGAGCCTCGGCTGGGTCAGTTGGCATTTCTGTGTGGAGTTTGCACGTTCTCCCCGTGTTCGGGTGGGTTTCCTCCGGGTGCTCCGGTTTCCCTCACAGTCCAAAGATATGCGGTACAGGTAAATTGGGTAAGCTAAATTGTCCATAGTGTATGTGTGTGAATGAGAATTTATGGATGTTTTCCAGAGATGGGTTGCAGCTGGAAGGGCTTCAGCTGCGTAAGACATATGCTGGATAAGTTGGCGGTTCATTCCGCTGTGGCGGCCCTGGATTAATAAAGGGACTAAGCCAAAAAGAAAATGAATGAACATTTAACTCATTCGGAAAACGTAGCCCTATATAAATTTTTGGTGATCACAAATTATGGAGCCAGAAGTACGTATGGCTGCATTTCATCTTTAAAACAAACCCTACGGGGCAGTATGACAACGTTTCTTTTCGAGCTAGCAGCTGACCACTTACCTCCATATGGATGACGTTCCTGCTGTTACCAGTTTGTCCAGTTTGCACGCTATGTACCTCGGTGGACTTGAGATGGGTAAAAATCAGCCGAGGGTTTTTCTTTTTCTGGACTGCTTTTTACAACTGTCGGTTGGGTTTAGGGAAGTGGTTGGACGGGTCAATCTGTGCTTTTGAAAGTACTATTGGTTGGGTTAAGGGAAGGAGGAGGGTGTATCAGTCGATTGGTCAGTTAGTCATTCAGTCAATCAGTTGACAGCAGCCTCTGGTGAATTTATGCGAGAACAGTGGGCGCGAATGGCCCTCGCAAGAGAAATTTGAGATCTGAAAAAGTGAACACATCGGCCTCTGGTGGATTTAGGAAAACAAAAGCTGCAAAAAAACGTACTTCCATGGATGTATTTCGTGACCTCCAGAAACGTATATAGTGGTACATTTTCAGAATGAGTCTGGGTTGCTTAATTGACAACATTAACAGAATTTTATAGCTAAGGTATGCAGTTTTATGCATTCAAAGGTAACACCAAGAGATCCTGACCAAAAAATAAATAAAAAATATATACATATATGACTAGAATACGTTCTCTTCTTTTTTCTCCTTTCTTTTTCTTCTTTCTTTTATTAAGTAATAGAGGCTCGGAACAGCAAGAGTGTGACTCAATGATTGTTCAGTCGGTGCCTGTTGGTAAGTTTCCAGCAGAATATATAGCACAATATTCTAAACATAGGATGAAATTGCCCTCCACCCACATGCACAAACGTGTGACGTACTACATGAATACCTATTTCACATCAAGAAAACCGGTCCACAATGGCTTGCACTTGAGGGAGAGGTTCATATAGGGATTATATAAGTGCTCCATGATTCACGTTTCACTTCTTCTGCGGCGCTATATTCTCTTACATCTCTGCTAGCTTCACAGGTTTGTTGTGAAGAGACTGGTTCTAATTGAGTGCTGGCGAGTATTTGTGTTTCGTGTGACTGCTCAAATGAGGAGTGAATCCTGGGTCCCTGCGGGTCCAGCTGCAGGTATTATTCAGTGATAGGAAGCCAAAATGGAAATGAGAAAAGAAGACAAGAGACAATTGGCACTTTTGGTGTGGAAGATTTGAGACTGAGCTTGGTTGGTGTACAGGTAGGTGTTGTTTAACCTTGCAGTGTAAAATTAGAACAGGCATTTCTGGTGATAAAATATTCAGAGTAAAGTGTGGATCAATACCTTTTCTTGCATATTAAGACATATGATAGCTTTCTGTGAGAAATAGACTGAAATTACCACCATAGACATGTCCCCAATGAGTCGTTATCTTTTAAAAGCAATCACTATCTGTTTATTAGCTACTACAACAGGGTAGTTCTCAAGATCTACCTGAGCTCAAACTCTCCTCTCGCCTTGCAAACGGGAGGGAACCCCAGGCTCAAAGATATGAGCTCAGGGCTCTCACCCGGGACAGCATGCCAAACAAGCTTTATAATCAATCATCAGCTAAGTGTGAACTCTTGAAAGCCAATTTAGTTTATCCTATTCACCTATGGCACGTCTTGAGGGAAACCAGAGTACCCGGAGGAAACCCACGCGATCACACGCAGAACATGTAAACCCCACACAGAAACACCAACTGGCCCTTCTGCATATTTGATTTTCTGATGGCATTTTATATCACTGCTGTCAAAAAGGCCTTATCATATTTAGATATTTAGCAGCACAGATTATTGGGTGAATCTACAGAAACAAACAAACAAACAAACAAAACAACAACAGAACGAAATATACATTTTTAAAAACAAAAATGTAGCCTATTTATGTATTCCATTTTACAATAATTAATTTTTCTAGTGTTTTAAAACTACTCTGTGGATTATTGGTTTTAACATTTTAAATACATCATTTATTAATTATCATTTAATTATCATTTATTAATTTAGCAAACTAAATTATTTTAATCCAAATAAGAAAATAGAAAGTTGTAGTAATTCAGTGTTTCAAATAAACAAAACGTATCAGCTAAAAAAAAGTTTGCTTGTATGTGTACTTTAAAAAATATATATTTTTCTATTTTTGAATCCGCAGTGTGAAATTCTCATCCAAACATTATCATATTCATTTATGATCATCGTTATGTTCATTATTTTCCTTTGGCTTAGTCCCTATTTATCAGGGGTCGCCAAAGCAGAATGAACTAACAACTATTCCAGCGTATGTTTTAGCGAATGTCCTTCCAGCTCGTAACCCAGTACTGGCAAACACCCATACATAGTCACATATACACACACACATATATTCAATTTAGTCTATTCAATTCACATAAACCGCACTGGACTGTGGGGGAAACCGGAGCACCCGGTGGAGACCCACGCGAACACAGGGAGAACATGCACTCCCCACAGAACTCCACACAGAAATGCCAACTGGTCAATTCAGGTTAATTCTGAAAACGTACCACTATATATATATTTCTGGAGAGCGCCAAATACATCCCAGGAGGTACATTTTTTGCAGTTTTTTTAACGAATCCACCAGAGGCTGCTGTGTATGCTTTTTCAGATCTCAAATTTCTCTCACGAGTGCCATTTGCGCCTGCTGTTCTCATGTAAATCAACCAGAGGCCGCTGCCGACTATCTAACTGAATGACTGACTGATCAATCGACTGATCCATCCTCCTCCTTTCCTAAACCCAACCGACAGTTTTAAAAAGCGATCCAGAAAAAGAAAAGCCCTTCCGTGATTTTTTCCACGTTTTCAGATTTTTCCACATTTTCACCCTGTTATTTACTTGTTTATTTTATTTTTTGGATGTTGTTTTTGTCTTACCTGCTTTCTGGAACTGTTCTTCGCCAGACTCGTACCCCTTTGTCGTGGTCAACTCCTGTCTGCATCTCAAATCCACCGTCATACATGGCAAGCTAACTGCTCAAACTGGTAGCAGCGAAAAAGCCGTCTAATTTTAAAGACAAAATTATATGTGTACACAGCAAATTTGCCAGTGTACATTTTAAACCACAGGTGTTGAATTTAACACTTTTCTGGTGTCTATATGAGTCCCACCAGCCAAGTGTCCAGGTTACACTTTCAAAGGTGTTGAATAAATACACCTCTGCAGTGTAAAATATTTTACACCTAGAGTGTAAAAATGCTCACCAGATTAAACATTTTAACACCTGCAGGGCAAATTGTCCAGTGTGCATATAACTCCACAGGTGTTAAATTACACTCTCGGGTGGTGTCCCGCCACCCAGTGTATAAGTTACACTTTAAAAAGGGTTAAATATATACACTTAAGCTTATTTTACACTACCGTGTTGACGTATTGACTCAGTCACCTCAAGTTCCCATATGAGCAATTAACATAGATGAGGAGTATGAAAAGACAACACCAGAAATGCACACTGATGAAGTCACAATTGAACCCACATCAGTGTTAAAAAAGTAAATGTACACTTGGATTTAAACACTATAACACTACAGGGGCTTACACCGGAAATTTGAGGATTAAAAAAAACGTATTTAAAGTTCTCCAAATTAAGTTCTTAGCTATGCACTTTACTAATCAATAACAGTTTTACAAATGTATGGTAGAAAATTTACAAAATATCTCAATCAAATATGATTTTATTTATTATTTGAAAGATTTTGACTTTGAATTTGACCAAAAATACATCTGTGCAACATTAGTCTGGTGTTGTTGACAGACAAATTGTCATTATCAGTTTTCCTCTTGAGAGGTTTTGTAAGTTTATCCCAATTAATTTTATTCAAAAACAATGCTACAGTCTACGGCATGCTCCCATTTAGATAATTGTGTTCAGGGTTGTCAGTATTTGGACTGCAGTCGTTCTTTCAATCAACATTTGCTCTATTGCGAAGTGAGAATGATTTCTAGTAATCTCATGCCAAAGCGATATCTCAGCACTCTTTTATCCCCAGCTAGGCTCTCCACACACACACACACACGCACACACACACACACACACACACACACACACACACACCTGAGCTCCCTAATGGCAGCTCTGGCTTTGGATCCCTCACACTTTGATGAAAATGAGCATGGATATTTACATACACGAGATAATCCACTTTTAATGTGGCTGGGCCCTTAATCGGCTAGCTTTATTTGTGCCACTTGCTCGCCTAGTTTAAATGTGCTAATTACTGCCATGTTTAGAACGGCATGTGCCTATCCTCCACTGACGGTGATGGAGAAACGCAGGTAGACATAGATTAATGGAGCGAGGAATAAGTCCAAAATAAAACAGTTGAGAAAAGACAGCTTGTTTGTCTGGTTTGACGTTCATGCAGGTAAGACAGGTGAGTGAGTAGCTGTCTATAAACACACACAGAGAGAAAAAAAAAACTCGGTTTTAAGTCTCTTGGAGCATTTGTTTACTTGAGCAGAGCAGCTTTGTAACGTTAGCTTTGGTAGCCATTATGCAAAAACCCTCAAGGCCGTTCGTTTCACCGGCTCAGTCTTCACCCTGGATTTGAATATGATTTTCATTCAAATGGGATTCTTCTCTTTTTTTATTATTCACACACACACACTTCCTCTTCCTCTTCTTCTCTGTTAATCTCTCATCCTAGGCCTCTCTTCAAGCATCTGAGCCAGAGAAAAGAAATAAGCAAATGTACTCCTATCAGTCAGATGCTCAAGGCAAAACAGAACACGCTTTTCTTTGAGGTTGTTGTGCTATATTAGCAACCGAGGCTTCTCAGTCATAACTTGTAGGCTGTATTTCTACAGCATTCCCATACTCATTTGGATTCCCAGATGAGAATCTGAGGGAATCGGCTGTAATCCCGCTAACACATGCTCTCAGACGTGTGCCTATCTCCTCCATTATCCTCAGGACTCGCCGCATGTCTATAAGCTAAACATAGCTGCCCTGCGGCCTCCCGCTGTCTGCCCGGCAGTCTCACTCCTGTCTGACCCCACTGCCTGTGACACTGCTATAATGCCCTCCATGTGTACAGTATACTCTACTTCAACACTGTTTAGTATAGGTTGTTATGTGGAATGCTCAGGATCATAAAATGCTTGTCATGGCATATAACATGTATGCTATGAAATAAAAGTGTGCAAATCAAGAAAAAGTCTATTGACCTTATTCTTCACGTACACAAATATGATGCCATTCGAACATTATTGGCTTGAGTTTTCCGGTCTCATTCACTTCCATTCATTTTTAGCCATAAAAAACCAACAAAGGCTCATTCTGAAAATGTCCACCTACCTATATACATTTCTGGAGATTGTGAATCTTTAAAATCAGTTTTTCTTTTTGTGCTTACTAGCTAACTTAAGTCTGTATGGATGGCTTTCCTGTTGTTACCAGTTTGTCTAGTAGTTCGCCATGTACGTCGGTGGACTTGAGGCACAGAGAGGAGTTGACCATGACAATAAGGTTTGAGTCCAGCAAAGAATGGTTCCAGAAAGCAGGTAAGACAAAAACAGACACCAGAAATAATAATAATAATAAAATATAATAATAATAATAATAATAATAAACAAGTCAATAACAGGGTCAGAATGTTGTAAAATCGAAAAAGTGTTAAAACTCAGGCGAGGGCTTTTCCTTTTCTAGATTGCTTTTGAAAACACTGTTGGTTGGGTTCAGGGAAGAGGTGGGTGGGTGGGTGGGGAGATCTGTGCTTTTGAAAACACCGTTGGTTGGGTTCAGGGAAGAGGTGGGTGGGTGGGTGGGGAGATCTGTGCTTTTGAAAACACTGTTGGTTGGGTGTAGGGAGTCAGTCAGTCAGTTGACAGTGGCCTCTGGTGGATTTACGCGAGAACAGCAGGCGCGAACAGCACTCACGAGGGAAATTTGAGATCTGAAAAGGCGTACACAGTGGGCTCCGGTGGATTTACAAAAACAAAAACTACAAAAAATTTAAATTAAAATAAAAAAAGCCAGCTCTAAACAGGTGGGACAGGATTTATTTCATGTCTTGTACATGATACGGAATCCAACCTATTGCATTTTATTAACATCTATACCTACCCCAACCCTCAACCTACCCCTTAAAGTAACTTAATATGTTTTATTAATACATACATCTACCCCAACCTTCAATCTACCCTTTAGAGTAGCCTATTGTGTTTTATTATTGTCTACGCTAACCCCAACCCTAAGCTTAAACCTTACAGTATACTATTGTGTGTTTTATTAAAGGTGCAATAAGAGATGTTGGAAAAATGCTAACGTTAGCCTGATAGCACTGAAAGACAACACCATGCAATTACCATCCAAAGCCATGCATCATGAACACATGAACACACACAAGATTATTAAACTAATTTCGAGAGCAGCACATGCTCATGATTGACCCAGTTGGCCCACATTAGCTAATCATGATCCTCCAATCAAAGGATCCCAGGTCCCTATATATATATCCTCATTTCCTTTCTATAACTATCTTCGTCTGGAAGAAACCCTCCTCCTCCCCTTCTTGCACCTTTGTCCAGAATGGGTGGCACAGTGGCCCAGTGACTAGCACTCTTGCCTCACAGCAAGAATATCAATGGCGTCAGGTCCTCGCTATGCCTTCTGGTAATTCTGTGCAGAGTTTGCATGTTCTCCCTGTGTCCACGTGGGTTTCCCCCAGGTTTCGCGGTTTCCATCCACCATCCAAATATGGCCTATATTATAGAAAAATATGCTCTCAGGAAGTTCACCTTAGTCTCAGCAGCGGGGGAGTTTGAGATCGACTTAGGCTCAATTTCCCCTCGCCCTGCGAAAAGAGGGGGCCCTGGGCCTGAGGATGCCTTGAGCTCAGGGCTCTCTCCCGGGACAGCATGCCAAACAAGCTATGTATAAATCATGAGCTAAGTGTGAATTCTTGAAAATACACTGCATAACATTCAGGGAGCTTTCACACTTGGGTCGATTGCCTGGTCGAAACCCATTGTACCCCCTTGCTACCTTCTTGGCTGGTTTGTGTTCACACACGGTCTTTTCACCTTCTGAGCCCCAGTTCGTTTGCCTCATTGAGCTGCTGTTCCCTCACTATAATGCAGTTCACCTTTCGTGGCCTCACAGTTTGGCATGCGTATTTCCTGATTGGCTGTGGACCATTGTCAATCAATCTCCTCCATGTCTCCTGTACAGTACAGAATGCATTCAGCTTGCCAAATTAGCATAAATCGTCGACCACTAGCAGTGTGAGCTTCAACAAGGACGTAAAAAGTGTTGTAACTGTAAGCAGCAAGACCATCGTAAAAGGGGGTTATATCAGGGTACGGGTACCGGCACCGCAAGTTAGCGGCTGTCTGCGGTGTCCAGCTACGACTCAGGACACTGTTCATATTTCTGCAGCGTCACAGACCACCATCTGAATAATTTCATTTTCATTTCAACATGCAAATATGCACGTCCAGTATGTGTTACTTCCAAATGTTGTGTGCGCGGCGTATACGCTGTGCGATCCCCTTGCGGACGGAGTCTGCTTTAGTTTTGTGGATCCGTGACTGCAGGAACAAAGAACATTACGCTGGATGCCAACATTATCCGTACAAAAGCTTAAAAGCTTTATGAACCTTTTGCTGATAGCAATGAATGTTTGCTCCTTACAACAGGTTTTGATCTTTGGTTTCATTCCATAATACTGGACTTATTTTTCTATAAAGTTTGAGTGTTTGGTAACACTTTATTTCGATGGTCCATTTGAGTATTAGTAGACTGTCTACTTAATATCTGTTGATACTGACATTCAACAGACATTTAACTGACTATAAGAAACTTCACAAGTACATGTCACTAACCCTACCCCAAACCCCAACCTTAACCCCAACCTAACAGTCTACTTATAATCTAATGAGAATTAGTTGACATGTAACTTAAATTCAACAAACAGACCATCAAAATAAAGTGTGACCGAGTGTTTAAACAAGAGAGAAAAGTGTGAAAATGTTAATGCCTTTCTGAGAAAAGTGTATAAAGTGTGCAGTGAGGGCGTTTACAGCCTTAAAACATCGATAATAATTGTAAAAAAAAATAGAGATTACTAATTGCCAAAAAAAAAAAAAAAAAAAAACTCCCACAAATAACAAGGGACCACTTTACAGTTAATAATTACAACACAAAACTTTTAAGTAGGTAAGTTGTTGATGCTTGCCTGGCATACTCTTTCTGAACTGCGCCTGTAAACCTGGCAATGACTATCCTTTCTGTGCAAACAGGCTGCACAGAGGTATGCAATTACATTTTTTGACAGGCAGGTAGGACAGACAGGGTTATTTATAAACTAGTAAAAAATGACATAATTCACATTTACTGTAAAACATATTTCCAGACTCTTCACTTCCATTATTTTGAATCAATAATTTTGATGACATCACTCATTCCTTTTACATATTCTGTTTGTAAAATACACACATATCCTTTTATATATTTTCTTCTTTTTCAAGGAACTGATGTGTTTATATACTGTTTACATTCCGCTAAAAATAGACTAATCAGTCAATGTTCACTACAAGTATATTCAGATAAGTCTTGTAACACAGAATTGTCTCCACATGCTTATCTTTAACTCTACGTTTTCTCTCCAAAGCTCCAGAGTCCAGAGGGAACTCTGGGTTTGACGTTCTGTCTCATGCTTGATAAACTCATCTCCCCATCCCCATGTCCCTTTATGGATTATGGGAGCATGTAAATTAAGTGAGATGTTTGGTGAAAGAATTATGGGTAAATCAATTAGGACTCAGACTAATGGGGAAGGGCAGTAACCCACTTAGCTCAGCTGTTGCAACAGAAAACTGCGGAAATCTGATATTGAGTTTGACAAGGGCAACATCTGGTCTGCTGCAGCTCAACAGATGCAGGAGGGAAGACTGGGAGGTGAGAGAGAGAGAAATAAAGAGTGAGAGAGGGATGGAGTGAGGAGGAAAAAAGAGAAAGCGGGGAGAAGAACTCAGTGTTGGTGTGGTGGTATATCAGTGATCGACAGACACTCTGGCTGAGGTTCAATTCACACCTCCTGGTGATGATTCTATCTGAAGCTGACACTGAGATGTGTTACCTCATCAGCTCCTGTCTCTCTCCTTCCCTGCTCTTCCTCTCTTTCACTCCGACACAATCTGTTTCAGATCTCTCACTGTAACAAAAAGGTATTTTGTTGCGTTTCCTGGGAAAATGAGAGTAAATGAAACATTCAGTAAAGAAGATAAATTTACCTCAGAAGGAAAGCTGTCAGAGAATATTCCTGGAAATTTCTATTCGTTTATAAATCTATTGTTTTAGAAAGAACAAACAAAATGTTGTGTGATGTCAATGTACAAGTGACAGCTTCATGAACAAGACAAGAAATGTCTTGAAATGATGGTACTTTATTTTGTCCACCGGGATTTGACTGGAACGTTTACAGGACAAAAAACAGACCCCCTAGTTTTTTACGATTTAGCGATCGCTGAATCCAACGCAAAATCAACAAAAAGTCAATTGTTTTGCGATCCCGCAAAATTCTTAATTTACTGTGCATCCAGAAAGTATTCGTAGCGCTTCACTTTTTCCACATTTTTTTAAATGTTACAGCCTTATTCCAAAATGGATTAAATTCATGTATTTCCTCAATTCTACACACAATACCCCTAATGACAATGTGAAAAAAGATTTTTTGACATTGCAAATTTATTAAAAATAAAAACCTGAAAAAAAAAATCACATGTACATAAGTATTCACAGCCTTTGCCGTGAAGCTCTAAATTGAGCTCAGGTACATTCTGTTTCCACTGATCATTCTTGAGATGTTTCAGCAGCTTAACTGGAGTTCACCTGTGGTAAATTCAGCTGATTGGACATGATTTGAAAAGGCATACACCTGTCTATATAAGGTCCCAGGGTTGACAGTGCACGTCAAAGCACAAATCAAGCATGAAGACAAAGGAATTGTCTATAGACCTTTGAGGGTGCTTTCACACTAGCACTTTTGGTCCGCACCCAGGTTCGTTTGATGTCATAGTACGGTACATTTATTTAGTGTGAACACTTCTTCTGAACACGGGTGCGCACCCTTGAACCGTACCCGAGTCCGCCTGAGAGAGGTGGTCTGGGGCACAGTTCACATGAACTCTGGTCCGGTACACTTCTGGTGTGAATGCAATCGTACCAAATAGCGGAAGTGAACCGTCAACAGTACAACAAACTATAGTTTTTATAATGTTCATTCGTGTGTGTGTGTATCACGTACTGTACCTTGCTGACATGCAGGACTTAGCCAGGGCAAGCGCAGTGATAATGTCTGCTTGTCTCCTCCAAAAACAGCTTCTGCAGACATTGTGTGGTGTTCTGAACGTGTCTAATAATTTTGCGGCAGATAGTCACGAGTTGCTTTCTGTATGAAAGACTAGTCAGGATAGAGGAAAAGATGAATGCAGCAATATACAGAGACAACCTGAATGAAAACATGCTTCAGAGTGCTCTTGACCTCAGACTGGGGCGACGGTTCATCTTCCAGCAGGACAATGACCAAAAGCACACCGCCAAAATATCAATGGTGTGGCTTCACGACAACTCTGCAAATGTCCTTGAGTAGCCCACCCAGATCCCAGACCTAAATCTTATTGAACATCTCTGGAGAGATCTGAAAATGGCTGTACAATTCCGCTTCGCATCCAACCTGATAGAGCTTGAAGGGTACTGCAAAGAGGAATGGACAAACATTCCTAAAAGACAGGTGTGCCAAGCTTGTGGCATCATATTCAAAAAGACTTCAGGCTGTAATTGCTACCAAAGGTGCATCAACAAAGTATTGAGCGAAGGCAGTGAATACTTGTGTACATGTGAATTTCAAGTTGTTGTTTTTTTTAATAATTTTTTTAACAATTTCAAAAACTCTTTTTCACATTGTCAATATGGGGTATTGTGTGTAGAACTTTGAGGAAATAAATGAATTCATGCCATTTTGGAGTCAGGCTGTAACAAAAAAATGTGGAAAAAGTGAAGTGCTATAAATACTTTCCGGATGCAATGTAAACGCAAAATAATCACAAAAAAATGTAAATAAGCTCATAAAACATATAATTCCAAACAATATAATCAAATTATATTTATTCCACTCTGTAATTAATTGTTTTATAGGTGTTGCATACGTAAAGCACGCAATGTATTTGAGTGTCTCTTGAAAAATGATGTCTCACCTGTGCCCTCACAATCCTAACATTACATGGAAGTGGGGGAAAATGTTTTGCAGCCTGTGCAGTAAGCAGACATGAATAAAGCGCTAGTGATTTACTTGGGAAGTCAATGCAGAGATGCGATTAGACATCCTGTTAGGGCTGTGCGATAATACGATATTTAATTGTGGACGATTAAAATGACTGCACGATCCACTTTTTCTGAAAAATCGTTGTATCGCCATATATAGTGCATGGTTTCCGCTACATTCATTCTTCCATGGCGGGGCGCCACACCAAAGTTCATGCCGCCACCCTGTGTCAACAAGCTTGGCACCCCTAAATTTGGAAGCGTATTTTTGAAAAAATGTTACGGAGAAGTGAGATCAGCCATCGGCGGCAAACTGCGGAGATATGACTGGGGCCTCTCGCGCGCGCTTGGTGTCGCGTGCACTTCCCCTCTTTCTGCTTTCGCGCGCACTCGCTCTCTCTTCTTTCGCACGCACTGCACCTTGAGGCTTTTATACTCGCCGCGTTCGCCGTTGTGATATTCTTTAAAGCGACAGGGGGCGGTCAAAAAACACAGTCCAAAGAGATCCAACAGAGAAAAGATAGCGACCACATACAAATATTTAACAGCTAACAAACACATTCATTCATTCATTCATTCATCACTTTTCGGCTTAGTCCCTTTATTAATCTGGGGTCGCCACAGCGGAATGAACCGCCAACTTTTTTACGCAGCGAATGCCCTTCCAGCTGCAACCCATCTCTGGGAAACATCCATACACACTCATACACTATGGACAATTTAGCCTACCCAATTCACCTGTACCACATGTCTTTGGACTGTGGGGAAAACCAGAGCACCCGGAGGAAACCTACGCGAATGCAGGGAGAACATGCAAACTCCGCACAGAAACGCCAACTGACCCAGCCGAGGCTTGAACCAGCGACCTTCTTGCTGTGAGGCAACAGCACTACCTACTGCGCCAGTGCATCACCCTAACAAACACAGTGTGTGGTAATGAGCTGCAGTTGTCAAAGTTCATGTACATCAGGTGTGAGGTGCAGAAGATTATGGGAGGTGTAGTCCGGTTCAGTGGCAGATGGGATATATAGAGTGCCCTCTAGTGTGTCTGGTTGGCACTCTAGTTGGTGTCCACGACATCATTGTTGCATGAAGAAAATAAAATAGAGATAATGGATATAACAGAGTAAATCTTTTCACAAAGACCTGTTACTGAACCAATACTGCAAGCACAGTCTGCTACTGACCTGTCACTGTACGTAGCAATCTGTCACTGATATATACCAGCCTTGCACACTGCTGCCGTTATGTGCTACTGCCACTTGACCATGTCTCCCCTTAAAGGTGTGCGCCTCACAACTTGTCATCAAACACACCTATGTGCTTGTCACTTGCCAGGTCACACATATTTGCTTGCATACTGTATATATATTGACAGACTAAGAGTAATATGCCAATAACAACTGTTTAATGTATAATTCTTGTTTATATGAACTGTATTGTATATATTTTTGAAAGGCTTAGAGATCATTGATTTTTTACAACAGTTTCATAAAGAGGATAATTTTTGGATATTTTAATTAGTTTTCACTCTACTTCCTGTATTAGTTCACTAATGACAGGTCTAACTGACATGTTTTAAATGATGTAGCTTTAGGAAACAGTTTGGTAAACAGTTATGACTAGCAGGTAGTTTCTACTTTCTAGCAACAGTACATAAACAAAACATTTTGGGAACTGTAAAACAACACTCTGAAAACCAACTCCAACCAAAAACAACTCAAAACACAGTTACACTGCATAGGAGCATGATAAACAATTCAATTCAATTGCTTTTTATTTCTGGTGCTTTTAACAACTTAGATTGTGTCAAAGTGGATTAAGATAGATATAGAAAAGACAATAAAAAGCCATAGCATATGTCAAATTTTGTAACATTCCAGCAAGTCAGGCAGAAGAGAAGTGGTAAACACCAAATTACCTCTGAATATGTGAGCAACCATTCAACACAGACTCATTCTGAAAAAGTAGCCTTATATACATATCTTAAAAACGCGAATTATGTAGCCAGAAGTACAGTACATATGGCGGCATATAATTTTTAAATGAATGCTATGGGGTGGTATGACGCGATTCCTTTTTGCGCTTACCAGCTGACCATTTACCTCCATATGGACAGCTGTCCTACTGTTACCAGTTTGTCCAGTAGCTCGTCATGTACTGTATGTCGAAGGACTTGAGACGCAGAGATAAGTGGACCACAACAATTGAGTTCAAGTCCAGTGAAGAACAATTCCAGAAAGCAGGTAAGTAAATAACAAAATAAACAAGTAAATAACAGGGTGAGAGTGTTGTAAAATCTAAAAACATGGTAAAAATCAGGCAAGGGTTTTTCTTTTTCTGGATTGCTTTAAAAAACACTGTCGGTTGGGTCTAGGGAGTGGGTGGGCAGATCAATCGGTGTTTTTGAAAACACTATTGGTTGGGTTTAGGGAAGGAGGAGAGTGGGTCAGTCGATCGGTCAGTCACTCAGTCGACAGCAGCCTCTGGTGGATTTACGTGAGAACAGCAGGCACAAAAGGCACTCGTGAGACAAATTTGAGATCTGAAAAAGCACACACAGCAGCCTCTGGTGGATTTGCGAAAACAAAAACTGCAAAAAAAAAATTACTTCCTGGGGCTAATTTGGGCACGCTCCAGAAATGTATAAAGCGGTAGGTAATTACAATAAGCCTGGGTTGCAACCCTTGCTGAGTCCCAATTCACCTACTAATACTGTATTCTAAAAGTATCTATTTTTGTTTTTGAAGAAAAAAAATTATATACTATAATCTGTGTGTAACAGATGAGAATGAATGCGTTCCGATATATTACTTCTTCATTAACTGACAAATTTTATTGCTTAGATATTTGCTCTGTCAATCATCTCGACACAACATCCAAATTTCTTTCATATTGTCATTTTCACATTTCATATCAATTGTCTACCGAATTGCAGGTTAATTAGCCAGTTTAAAATTCACATTCAACACACAATGTATGTGAGTTATATTACTCGAGTATGCACAGATCTACATGTGGGTCACTATGGAGTGCTCACTTCAACATGCTATTATTTTGGACTAACTAATTATATATTACTATATTTCTAATTAAATTATTTAGAATACCATTTAAGATGACGTAGTATGCAAAATATGACGCAGCATCAGAATATGTCAGTAACCAGTTAGCAATGTCCTAACAACTGTGGAGTAGACTGCTAAAACACTTGAAGCAATCACATAGCAACAACCTGACAACCACTAGCAACACATATGCTTCTTCATAGCAACAGATCAAACGCTAAAACCCCTAATAATAATGTTAGCAAACATGTAACAATGCTCATGCTATCAACTGTAAACAAACATCTTATCACATATAGCTAACTGCATAGCAACACCTTGGTAACCACTCAAAATACAGTTTCTACTGCATAGCGACACAGTGAATCCCCGCCCTTTTCTTCTGTCTTTCTCAGCATATACTGTACACAGCCAGGCAGAGTGAATGTCAGTAAGTGCAGAGCTCTGTCACTCTACAATATTGTGACCTGCTGCTGTTCCTGCGGAGAGAGAGAGAGAGAGAGAGAGAGAGAGAGAGAGAGAGAGAGAGAGAAAGAGACAGAAACACTTCAGAACAGAGCTGCTGATATGACAGGCTGAAGTTGAGAATGAGAGCGGGAGGGTGAGATGAAAAAAGAAAGCAGATAACATCTGAAGTGCTGAGCGCTGCATCTGTGCTAGACGCTGAGGAGGAAGAGCCCAGAGATACTGTCATTAAACACAAGAGACGGGCCACAGAGGTCAGAGAACTGCTCCCTAATGAGAGAACCGAGACAATTTACAGACAGGAGACGAGCTTACTGTACATACACAAACACGCTGCACTGCCCACAGGAGAGCTTTATCAGTCTGAGGATGAGCCAAGAAGAGATCTCTGTGGTTTCACTGAAGTATCAAGTTTGTCTGAAAGTGATTCCCTGGAAGAATTAAAAATAGATTGTATAAAACAAATGAGGCTTAGGGGTTCCAAGTCGGATTAAAACGGACTCTTTGATCCCATACAGAAATATGATATATAGCCATGTATGAGCAATTATACACTGTAAAACAACTCATTGGAAAAATATGTTCAGGGCTACATTTTTAAAAATCAAGTAATATCAACCCTTGACTATGTCTTCTTTCTGTTTTTGCGTTCACACATCCACTGGAGGCCGAGGTCTCCATTTTTGACATCTCAAATACATTACTGGGCTCATTTTCTCATGCATGCCATTTCTCAAAACTTACCAGAGGCAACTGTGTACATTTTTTGCTCATTTCAACAGTCTTCTTGCAGACATCCGGCTTGTTGTGTGTGATATATCAGCTTGCTATTAAATGACACATCCATACCCTTCCTCAAACCCAACCAATAGTGTTTTCAAAAGCTAACTAGAAGAGAAAAAGCCACAGTGTGCTTTAGTGTTTTATTTGGTTTCTGGAATCGTTCTTTCACCTCTCAAGTCTGGCGCTGTTGTTGGTTGGCTACAGAGCAAATCAATCATACCCAAAAACTGCCCCGTAGCATTTGTTTCACACAAAATGCAGCTATATGTACCTTTGAACACATATTTCTCGGTTCTCAAAAACGTAATCCTGGGCACATTTTTCCAATGAGTTGTGTTGGTATAAAATTACAGCTAACATACTAAAATATATGTATGTACAAATTTAGTTACAATGGGTGAATAAAACACATGTAAACAGCATTTTTTTCAGTATTTTTAAATATATGTTGAATATGTGACAACATTTTAGATATGTAAAATCCAAACATGAACTTGCATGACATATATGTAATTTGCATACAGTATAGTGCCACTTAACAGATTTCCATAAGGGGTAAATTCTGTTGTACGTTATAAAAACATTTCTATTTAATCATATCTTTAGGTATTCAAAAATTATGAAACTAATTGGGGGGTCTCTTCACACCACCACCAGTGTGCAGCATCCACTTGGATGATGCGACTGCAGCCACAGTACAACAGTGCCACCACACACTAGCTATTGGTGGAGTGGAGAGACAGTGATTGATCCAAGTGGATGGGGATGAGGCCATGATCGGTAAGGGTTAATGGAGGGAATCCGCACAGAGCACAGAGTCAGGACCTCGGGTTAACATCTCGTCCGAAAAATGGCACTCAGTGACAGTTAAGTGTCTGCTTCACTTTACTGTCAGTGAGCACCATTTTTCAGTAAAGTGTCTGCTTCACTTTACTGGGGCATTAGGACTCACACAGACTGTGGGTTGAGCACCCCCTGCGGCCCTCACAACAGCGACATAGTTTACCCATGTGATCTCCCATCCAGGTCCTGACCAGGCTCAGCCCTGCTTAGCTTCAGTGAGTAACTAGTCTTGGGCTGCAGAGTGTTTTGTTTTGTTTTGTTTTGTTTTGTTTTGTTTTGTTTTGTTTTGTTATGTTATTTTATGTTATGTTATGTTATGTTATGTTATGTTATGTTATGTTTTGTTATGTTATGTTATGTTATGTTATGTTATGTTATGTTATGTTATGTTATGTTATGTTATGTTATGTTATGTTATGTTTTGTTAGGTTAGGTTAGGTTAGGTTAGGTAAATGTGAATACACCCTAAAACTATAAATCACAATATATCATATTCTCTTCATAAGACCTCAATGTATCATAAGGAGCCATGGCTTTATATGATATTTTGACTCTCAAAGTGCCAGTAGCTACAGTACTTCAATATAGGTACATTTATGAAAAACAATAATAAAAAACTATTAATAAATAAATATTCTAAAAAAAAAAAAACTTGCCAAAAAGTAAAAAGTCTAATCTTTCTCATAATATACTGTACTAGTATATACTGTATTAGCTATACTGTATTAGCTTTCTCTGCAGAAACTGCTAACACGTGCTAATTCAAAATGAAAAACAACAGCTAGCCCGAATTACATTCAAATTTCTTATACAGCTGTTTAGAACATATTCAATAACCCAGAACAATCTCAGAAGTGTGTAAACAAACAAAGCAAGCAACGGTGTATTCAAAAGCTAAACGTCAAATATCAGTTCAACAAAAAGAAGCCGGATGTGCTTTCTTCAAGGGTAACACACTCGAGCGCTATCAGCATGAACGCACGCTTTTACAGAAAGTGATAATGAGGATCTTCTTTTATTAGACCAAAACGACGAGGCAGCTTTTGCATATGGTCTCAAGGGAGTGCAGAGCAGCCAGAATATCGTCACATAGAAAGCCAAAGAATGTTCTCTCATAAACATAAATGATGCAGAGGAATGGCAGGAATCCACAGACGCGACAGTGTGGGACAGACCTGCTGTGGTTCCTAAGAAGGTCAAAGCCAGAAATAAATGACTTTTTTTTTACTGCATCTTTAATGGCTGTATTCCTAAGTAATGCCTTCGCTTAACACCTCACGTACACACACACTTACACGCTTCTGTCACACACTTTAAGTGCTGATTAGTCATAACATGTCCAGTCTGCGCAGCCTGTCAACACCACTTGTTTAGACCACAAAGGGTGAAAAGGCGATGAGCGTGTTTCTGACACTCTTGGATAGCAGCCATATTAGACTTGTGTTGTGGGGCGTTTGCTAAATCGAGCATCTCTGTTATTACTGGCCGTACTCAAGGCCAAGGTATGCTTTGTTTTTTATGTGCACAAGGATATGCTTACAGCGCACTTGGCACAGATTTTGTCATTAGCATAGTATGCTCGTGCTGTTATGTAACAGCTCGCACGCGTGACTTAAAGTTGTTTTTGCACTACTTAATGTGTCCACAAGGTGTCAAAACTACAAGGAAAAAGATGCAAATAAACAATAATGATAACACATAACACTTTACTAGAAGGGGGCATTCATAAGATTGAGTTTGTTTAAATGGCCACCAATAATTCTATTTTAATTCGAGTAAGACAATACTCTGATTAGGAGTCTACCATGTAAACAGCAATTTTTGATTAATTCAATCTGATTTAAGGCAGGGATGTCAAACTCTACTCCTGGAGGGCCGCAGCCCTGCACAGTTTGGTTCCAACCCTGCTTCAACACACTTACTGGTAGGTTTCAAACAAGCCTAAAGGACTCAATTAGTTTGATCAGGTGTGTTTAATTAGGGTTGGAACTAACCGGTGCAGGGCTGCGGTCCTCCAGGAATTGAGTTTGACATCCCTGGATTAAGGTCATAATCGAACTAAACAGAAATTGATTTAAGACATGTGGAGTATGCCGAGTTTAGTCGCATTGTTGAAGTGCAGTACAGACAAGCAAACACCTTAATCAAACTATTACCATCATATAGGACTTTTCACTGTGTTTTGAGACAGGAAATTCCATACACACAAGGCCATTTGACACTATTCTCTGCTACCGAGTCAGTGAAGGACCACAGAGACCTGCATTGTGAAATGCAGAGGTTTTGTTTCTTTCCATTCGGCGTGCGGTATCAAATTCTATTAAAACGACACTCTTCCACCAGTCCATGCATCCAGGAGTGTAGCGGACATTTTAAAAGTGGGGGGACAGCTGAATGAGATACAAAAGTTTATGTTTATATAACTAATCTGTCTCTAAAAGTGACAGTTGCTATGCCCCTGCGTGTATTCGATGCCTCAGTTTGTCTTGCGGGTATATGGACGGGTCTTGAACGATTCGTTCATTTTGAAGGAATCTTTTATGTGACTCGAGAACAATAAGTCCTCTCGGGAAGTGATTTGTTCATACGACATTTTTATTTTTTATTAGTTAAGCTTATATGGGACGATCAGCGTCAGGTGAACGAACGACTCAATTTTGAAGACATGCCAGAAGAGGTGAGCAGAGCCAATCATAGATAAAACACCAGGTAAACATTCATTCATTCATTCATTCATTCATTTTCTTGTCGGCTTAGTCCCTTTATTAATCTGGGGTCGCCACAGCGGAATGAACCGCCAACTTATCCAGCATTTGTTTTACGCAGCGGATGCCCTTCCAGCTGCAACCCATCTCTGGGAAACATCCATACACACTCATACACTACAGATAATTTAGGCTTACCCAATTCACCTATACCACATGCCTTTGGACTTGTGGGGGAAACCAGAGGACCCAGAGGAAACCCACACAACCACGGGGAGAACATGCAACCACGACCAGGTAAACAATGAAGGATTATTTTTCTCTTTCTTTATAGCATTGCATTGTGCAGTAGTGTTCTAGCTATGACTTGTATGTAGTAGTGTGATCAACGTTTGGGCTAGTTGTAGATGTGTATGGAAGCATCTCGTAGCATTTTAATGTTATTTTGGCAAATTGAACACAATGACTCGAAAAAAAGATATGTTGTTCTCGATGAACAAGAAGAACATTCCCATTACTACAACTTCCCATTACTACAAGATGGGATGAATGAAATGTTCCTGAATGAAAGGGAAACTGTGAAACTGCAGTTAAAGTCAAAAAATAAAAAAATAACAAAAAAGCCCGAAATTACATGATCATGGAAAGAACATTCAAAAAGCAACACATATAAACACCTTAATCAAGTTCAGATTTAGGCAAATTATTAAGGCAAATAATTTGATTAGGGATGTGCATGTAAACGTAGTCACTGTCATGAAACCTTTATAATAGGTTGTTTTCACATGAAGTCATTGATGACGCACGAAACTCGGAGGGAAGAAAGTTATTTTTCTACATAGGAATTGCTATCAGAACATTAAAATGTTTCTGTTTCTTGCTGTTTTTAATTGTTTAAATCGGCCAAATTAAGAAATGCCAGACAATTTTTATAGACTTCCAAAAAATTTTGCTCATGAAGGGGGAAAGTTCAACAAACTGGCTGAAAAAAAGAAAGAAATGGTGGCATGTAATAAACATTTATTCAATACAGCCATGTATACAAAATTTATTTGAAAACAATAATGCGTTTGACAGCACCAATAAAGATTAAATAAAGGCCGCGCTATGTGTATAAATATGTTAATGTGTTAATGTGTTAATGTATAAAAATCAGATACGAACACCATCACACTTATACAAAATCCAGGAGAATATAAATAACATACTCTGCCTGTGTAATCTCTGCAATAAAATCTCCATCTTGTTTTGCAATAATCCATGTCTTTACTGGCGTTTCAGCGGAATAAACAACCGTAACATTACCACCTATTCGCGCAGCAGCGGTGAATGTTTTTTGATGGTAAGTTTATTGACCTAACACAAAAGAAATGCAACCTCTGTGACAAAACTAGACAGTTATTATTGTGGAGCACTTTTCCCCTATAAATAATAATGTAGATATTCGTCCAAAATTTGTATGCTTTCATTTGTTATTTTGTGATGTCTGGAAGATATCCGCATGGAGAAAAAACTATGGTAATTTATAATAAATAAGTTTTTGAATCACATAGTAAAGTGTATAATGTGTGCAACTCTTTGTTAATGAATGCTACCGATTACTGTAGCATAGTAAACTGATAAACTGTAATAAATACTGTAACACTAGTGTAAACTGTGGTGTATTGTGATGGTATATAACTATAGAAACTGAAGCCTATTGAACAATTATTGACCAAAACAGTAATGGTGGAATGTAGGAAGCAAGACTGGAATTACTGGAATGACTTGGAATCTTCAGGCAGTTCAGAATCAATTCTTACATTTAGGAGACAGTAACTCCACTCATCCTGCACTTCGATCTTTGGAATTTTGCAGACCTTTTACATTCCCACACAGCTCCGTTATACTGTATGAAAGTTACTATCTGAAAAAGCATAATAGGGGTACTTTTAACTCAGGGACCGTGTGTAGAACTCCTGATATTGGTTACACATCTGAACCGGAGAGGTTGTAGGATCAAAAAGATGATTAATGAACCCCCATCAGTATGTCCTTCAGCAAGCCACCTACAAAGCGTTGCTTTCGGAAGCGTTCCTTTACCACGCTCCACAGTAGCATCACTGATGGATGTTGTGCAGGACAAAACTAACGGTTACACAGAACAAACTAAAGTTATCTTTCAATATCAAAGACATTGTTACCTTCACAACTGCAACACTCACAAGTTCCAATGCACCACAATGAATTTCGGGTGTGCACTTTTCAAAGTTTTTCACTCTATTTAGAGGTATTTCACTATAGCTGTACATCTAGAGTGTTCATCTCAGGTTTCTCCAGAGGGACTGTCCCTGAAATAAGAGCATCAACTTGGCTAATTATTCAGTTAAAGGGTTGTTAAGTTTGATTCTTCACAATGAAACCAATTAAACCATCCATACATGAGTTGGTTCACTGATTTAGCTCTCCATAGTCACATGAGGACCCTTAGGGTGCTTTCAATTGGATAAATGCTGTCAGTTGCTACTGTAGTATTGTTACTCACTTTTCACACTCAGAACTTTGAAAGCATTTTCTATTCATATTGGAATTCTGTCTTTTCCTGCATCATTATTTCCATTACACTATTATTTATGTACTGTTAATTGTTACCACGGAATGTTTAGAAACCTAAGTATAAAAGCAAACAATCCATTGTTCATCATAATTTAATTTATTCATGTAACAGAATATGTTTGTGATACACCTCGTAACACAATTGTCACACATGAGCGCTGCAGTCTGTAGTTTACTACTTTGCCTATCCAGTCTTTCAAGAAATGACACAAAAATGCACACAAAATAGGTAGAACTAACATTAAAGTCTGATTCTCACGATCAACAGCGATCTAGCCTATACAGCGATCTTTACAGAGAGCTACACATCTGCCACCGCAAGAACTACAACTACCATAATGCTTTGCACCAATCAACTCCCACTACAGCTGATAATAATCCGGACACTCACACACACATACAGCTGATACTCATGATCAATTATTACCAGGACTATAAGTATACCTCTCAATTTTTACTAACATTGCAGAGTCTTGATTGTTTGCTGTAACATCTGTAAGTTTTCTACTGTCTAGTCTTGCCTTTTTTCTAGATCCTTGCCTTGTTTCTTGTTTATGCTGTTTGCCACCTGTACCAATCTTTTTGCCTGTGACCACGACAGCACTTTTGGATTTTCTTCATGATACGGTTTGGTTCTGTTTTGACCATTGCCTGCATGACTCTGAGTAAACAAACTGCATTTGGACCCTCAACTCCATTGTCACCCGACTGACTGCTACACTGATAATGTTTCCTAGTAATGATCTACGAAACAAACAGCAAACATCATTTTCTCAGTGCAACAGGGGAGTAGAGAGGAGCTCTTGGATTTCACCTAAAATATCTTCATTCAAGAGTTCACACTTAGCTGATGATTAATTATAAAGCTAGTTTGGCTTGCTGTCCCAGGAGAGAGCCCTGAGCTCATAAGATCCTCGAGCATGGGGTTCCCTCCCGTTTGCAAGGCGAGAGGGGAGTTTGAGCTCAGGTAGATCTCGAGAACTCCCCTGCTGTAGTAGCTAATGAACAGACAGTGATTGCTCGTAAGAGATAACTACTTACTGGGAGCATGTCTATGGTGCCAATTTGGATTAGCCAATTAACTTAAGTTGTATGTTTTTGGACAGTGGGAGGACACCGGGGAACGGGAGAGAACGCGTAAACTCTGGCTTGGACTAGAACCAATGACATTCTTGCTGTGAGGCAACAGTGCAAACCACTGCGCCACCGTGCCACACATCTAGGAAACGAGGGGGAGTAGGGGTGGAAGGGCAGGTTCTTCAAAACGAAGATGGCTGTGATATGGAACTTAGGGTATTTATAGTGGCTTAGGAATCGTCTGATTGGTGAATAATAAACTGAATAATGCGGGACCAGCTGCAAGCAATTATAAGCATGTGATCCTCTCGAAATTAGTTTATAAATAAACTTCACTTTGTGTTTTGAAGATGAACGAAGGTCTTAGAGGGTTGGAATGACATGAGGATGAGTAATTTTTAACAACAGTTTTTATTTTTGGTTGAACTAACCTTTTAAGAGGCCATTAAAAGTGTGCCAAGTAAAGTGATTTTGGCATATCCCATCTACGATAGATGTCTAATAATAACACCCAAACACTATGGCCCTCCATCAAACAGAAACAGATACAAATTGCAGCACTAAGAGGAACACTGTGTTGAACAGTGAAGATTTATGTGTCGCAGTGAATGACATTCACATGCTTTAGGTTACACTGACAGTTCATATGTCACACAGGAGTTCAGTTTCTCCCCACATCCCTCCACTGGCAACTTGATCAAAACCCGATCTCAGACCTGCACTTGAATTTTTCCAGAAGAAGAAAAGATGTTACTCACAGTAACCTTTCCGTTTGTTTTTATTATGTCATCATTTGCTCTCTCTTCACTTGTTTTAAACCTGTTTAAGTTTCTTTCTTCTGTTGAACACAAATGAAGATAAACTTAAAAATGCTGAAAAGCAGCAGACGCTAATATAGCAGGAACAAAAATAGGCTACTATGAATGTCAATGGCTGCTGGTTGAATGTGGTTGTGTGTGTTCAACAGAAGAAAGAAATTGATAAATGTTTAGAACCACTTGAGTGAGAGTAAATGGTGCTGAAAATGTCATTTTGGGTGAGATGTCGCTTCAACGACAGTGTATTATCCAAAATTGCTTGATAAATGTAAGATAAAGATGAAGACATATTCTAGAAGCTTCAGATAACTTAATTACTTTGCAAAACGCAACACTTGTGCAGAACCAAGAACCAATGGGTGTAACCTTATGGTAAGTGCTGTAAATAGAATAGCGGACACTGTGGTTGTAACTAAAATTGTTGTCAAGTATGCATTGTTTTCCAGGAAAGTGTATTAGCAGAACATGTGACACACATCAAAACAAAATGTTCAGCTACTGTATAGATAAACAGTAATTTGTTCATCCCTTTACAGTTTCCTTCATATTTAATAACACATTCACTAAATGAATAAACTAGTGAATATTTTACTATTTACTACAGACTTTTGACAATTTTGTCAAACTGAATTTTTAAATATAAGTTTGAAAGTATGGGAGTTGTCAGAAAAAAAATATTCAGACTTTGTCATGGTTGCTCTCTACACAAACGCACAAGAAACTGTTATAATCAAAACGTCTTCCAATTTAAATACATAATCTCCATACAAACATGAACTCAGGAACAACCAACACGACCAGCATGAGGATGACAATTACAAGACTGGACAAAGAATAACCAAAACTAGGGAGTGTAAATACACAAGACATTACAAACAGGGGAGCGAACACAGGTGAAACTAATAAATACCAACAAATGGCAGGAAAACTGAACAAAGGAAACTGATTAAACACAAGTCAGAGGGAAACACAGAATCCTGACACTTTTTACATTACTGTTTTTGTTGCAAGTCTGGCTTATTTCCTGCAATTCCAGTGTTGTCCCAGAACTGCAAGAAGTTTTTGTATTGAAATCTATTTTCTCCAAACTGCAAGTTTAACAAGATAATTCTCAATTGAATCAGAATCAGAATCAGAAAGAGCTTTATTGCCAGGTATGTTCACACATAAGAGGAATTTGTTTTCGTGACAGAGCTTCTACAGTGCAACAGAATTACAGAGACAGGACAAAAAACAGATAATAAATATATTCAAAAAATAGAAGTAAGTGTTAAATGCAAATATACAAATTGACAAGTATATGTACATGTGTATTACTATATACAACGTTATATGTGCAGCTGTTACGTGCAAATTGGCATGTAAAGTGTGTTGTTAAATAAGTGTATGTGTGTATAAAAAGTGTATTTGTTATGTGCAAATTGGCATGTAAAGTGTGTTGTTAAATAAGTGTACGTGTGTGTAAAAAGTGTATTGCAAATGGTGATGTTGGTTCCACGATTGTTATCATCAAGTGTTCATGAGATGGATTGCCTGAGGGAAGAAACTGTTTCTGTGTTGGGCTGTTCTGGTGCGCAGTGCTCTGTAGCGTTGACCAGAAGGTAACAGTTCAAAGAGGCAGTGTGCTGGGTGAGAGGGGTCCAGAGTGATTTTGGCAGCCCTTCTGTTCGCTCTGGATAAGTACAGTTCTTGGAGAGTAGGGAGGGTTGTACCAATGATTCGCTCAGCAGTCCGAACTATTCGACGTAGTCTTCGAAGGTCAGATTTGGTAGCTGAGCTAAACCAGACAGTTATTGAAGTGCAGATGACTGATTCAAGGACGGAGGTGTAGAACTGTTTCAGAAGCTCCTTTGGGAGGTTGAACTTCCTCAGCTGACGGAGAAAGTACAGCCTTTGTTGAGCAATTGAGTTGATATAATAACCCTCAACCAAGTTCATCATACTAAATTGTGTGATATAAACTCACAGAACAAATCAGAATGGAGAGATTTAAACAACGAAATGCCTGACATCGCTGACTACACATTTTAGGCAACCGTTGTTTACAAATACACCCAAGCACCATAAACATCTGCTTGAAATCAACAGAACGGCACTGATCAAATTCCTTGGCATTACATTATCATGCATCCAGCGAATCCTCCATTTACTTTACGAGTTTGTATGACATCTTTCTTACAAACTAATGCACCTGCTTCCATAAATATTAAACTGATATCACCAGCGGCACTAACCACATAAACCACATACCAAAAGTCAGAACAGACAGTTCAGCAAGTGTGATCAACGGCAATGTTATTTTTACAGCTTTTGCGATCACACCACTGTAGCAAGTGATAATCTACTTTCCCATGATCTGTTCAGGTACCAGTGAAGTCATTTATCTTATTCACTGCTATAAACAGAACAAAGAAATATCATTCTAACAGGGTTTTGACAGACTGAAGCTACCAAATGTAATTTGTTATTCTCAATCTGTTCATCTGATATGAGCAAACTGACCATTGCAGGTGATTTAGTGAATCATTTCTATTATTTTGTGATAGCAATAAGTAATAATAAGCCTAAAGCTCTACTACTGATTCTTCTAATTTAAATGAAGGCCTGTTATAATGTCATTAATACAATGCTGTTGATAATATATTGTCCACAGGAAATAATCAAAATGGCTCACACATTAAAAATAACTATTTTGTGGTATATTTGAATATTTTTCAGATTACAACATGTGATATTTTTCTAAACATTATGTACACATATCATTTTAAGATATAGGACACAGAGACATAAGCTTTCTTTTATTTCAAATAATAAAGTATGACACTTCAATGTAATATCACTTTGGCTATTAGCGGAGAAATTAAATGTAAATGCGATGGATGGATGGATGGATGGATGGATGGATGGATGGATGGATGGATGGGTTGGGGTGGGTTGATGGATGGTAGA
>CAIGQQ010038783.1:3466657-3478030 GCA_903798035.1 Danio albolineatus | reverse complement strand
TAGAAATTAGGTTAGAGAGGTTATAGATAGATAGTCATAGAAAGAGAAAGAGATAAAGAGGTCATAGATAGAGGTTGGGATAGAGAGGTTATAGATAGATAGTAATAGACAGAGATAGAGATAGAGAGGTTATAGACTAGGGGTGGCAATTAATTTTTCCAAGAGGCCACATCAGACTCTTGGGCAGTTTTAGGGTGCTTTCATGCCTGTAGATTGATTCTTTTGTTCCGAAACAAAGATTCAAATTGTCACAATGTTGCACTTTGTTCTTGGTGTGGTTCGCTTTCACATGGCAACGTTTCTAAGCAGATCAAAATAGCTCAAACAAGTTATGTGCGAGTAAACTCTCGTCACATTGGTCAGAGTATCAGGGTTTGTTTTGCTTAGCTGTCATGCCTCCTTATTTGATTTATGACGAGCAATAAGACATTATAAGCGAAAGGCTGTGCCTTAATTTTGAATGGTGACACCCACAGACATCGTCACCAAATATAATTCAGAGGTAAGACTTTCTCATACTGAGCCATTGGCTAGAATCATGCATTATAAGCTTTACATAATAGAGAGAAATAACAGATAGACCAGGACTGCAACTTTCCTAATGGATAAACAGGTCTCGTCAATATTTTACCATGCTTTCACTTTTGTATTTGACATGAAATGCACATTTACTGGTAGGAATAATGACATCCCGCCCTACTCATAATTCTCTCATATAGTGATATATATCACTGTGATATAGGCTAGCCTGGTTTGTTGGTTCATTGGATCATTTTACTTTCTCACTACAATCGATCCGCTACAGAGTCCATTTCAATAAAGCCAAGACCACCTCATTCAGGCGATCTCGTACCAATTGATTTGCCGCAGTTCCGAGTGCGATTGCTGGATTCACATATGCCAAATGAACTGTGCTAACTGGGGAAACGAGACAGGTTCCGAAACTAAAGTCTATTCACATTCTGTGAAGCTATTCAATAAACATTCATAAAAACAAGTTTTAAAAAGAATCAACTTTACACAAGTATTTTAAAGTCCAGCATCACAATATCAACTTCATATAAATGCCACAGCATTGTTTGTTTGGTTGCTTTACCTGTTATTTTTTATCTGTTCATTCATTCATTCATTTTTATTTTTTGATGTTCGGTGAGAGAATTCTAGCCTGTGTTGGGTTGAACAAGTGCATTGAAATCAGGCACATGTGAGGTGGATATGTGATCTTATAATCATCACTGACAAAGCATCTGTATCTGCATTTGTTAAATTGTTAATCTGAGGTTATTAGTCTACCTTTATTACTCTGTAATTCCATACAAAGTGTGAAGCAGCCTGGTTGGTGCCTGTCACATCACATGACTCGTGGTTCGCTCGCAGCACTCTGAAATATTACCCGATGGATACCCATGGAGTAAAAAAAGTACAGTGGGCCAAATGTGGCCTGCGGGCCATAAAATGCCCAGGTCTGTTATAGATACATAGTCATAAATAGAGATAGAGATGTTGTAGATAGATAGTCATAGTTAGAGATAGAGATAGAAATAGAGAGATTATAGGCTAGATACAGTAGGTAGTCAGAGATAAAGAAGTCATAGATAGATAGTCATAGAAAGAGATAGAGAGGTTATAGATAGATAGTTATACAGTAGATAGAGAGGTTATAGATAGATAGTCATAGATGGAGATAGAGAGGTTATAGATATATAGTCATAGATGGAGAGGATGGAGATCGAGAGGTCATACTGTAGATAGAACAGTATAGATTAAAAAACAAAAAACAAAGTATGATTTTTTTTTGCCTTTGATTTGGTCAACTATCAATTTAAATGCATCTGTTAGATTTTTTTTTCATTAAAATATTTATCTTTAATATGTGTCGCCATACTAATGATGTCATCCACCATAGATTTCCACCACAAAGCTTTAAAGAGCCCATATTATGGATTTTTGAAAATGACCTTCCATGCAGTGTGTTACACAGCTCTAAGTAAAGTGAAATGTCCAGCTAAGGCTTAAATCTGAAAGTGCAAAGTGTTTAAAACGATTGATTCATATATAAAAGAGTCGACTCATTGTTGTTTAAATGAATCGTTATTAGAACGAGTCTTTAGCCGTTTCGGCTTGACGTCAACGCGAAACATAATAGTTGCGCGCGCAGACCCGGGAAATTTGAACTGCCCGGCCCCGCCCACAGACAGGAAGGAAAAGTGGAAGACAACAAGCACTGTATTGCAGTAAGTGATGTAGCATAACCAGCGGGACAGCAGTGACGTGTGATCTGAGTAATATCTAAGTAAATCTTTATACTGTTTGATGGCAGTATAAAGATTTAGAGAGAAGTTATTGACAGCTTTTGGTTTTCGCGTTTTGCTCTTTGTAGACGGTCCCTAAGGACCGGTCTCTCTGACGCCTGCACAGAGTTTAATATGATGCGTCCAGCGCGTAGGCAAAGCTCATTTTTAGGAAAATAAGGTTGTAGGTGATTGTATACATTGCGACGGTTGAAAAGAGGTGCTGTTTGTGTAGGAACAATGTTTCGGTCATGAGTTATTGATCCGGAAAACACGACTGCTGCTAATTTTACTGGACTTATCAGCAGTCCGGTTAAATCATGACCCGCAGACGCTATGCTCTGAAGTGCGAGGGAAAAGCTGTGTTATTTTCCCTACCTGGAAATCTCTTTTCCCTACCTGGAGTGGTTGAGGTTTTTTTCGTAAAATACCTGAGAATTACATCCCCAACACGGTGCTGTGTTCACGTCATCTCTCTGAAGAGAGCTACACAAATCTACACGCTTACGACGCGGGATTTGTTGCACGGTTGTTGTTAAACGATGGATCAATACCCAGTATATTTGGACCTGCGTGTTCTTCCAATCTTGTCCTCTGTAACAAGGTAAATATGGATGTAGTTGTCTGTATTGTGTTTGCTCCGTGCAGCATGTAGCGGTAGCCATTTAGCTTACTGCCGAATGAAACTATTTGTTGGCTTACAATAGTCCATGAAGTGTTAATTATTACTGAATGTTTGTTGTTATGATGAAGAATTTAGCAATGCGCTGTTGTACAAAAGCAGTGATTTGTTTTCAATATGTTCTGGCATTGGGACGTAACGTGGTGGACGTGACGTGGTGATGTGACGTGGTAGCGTCACAGAAAGGAGGTGCTTGGGGAAAAAGACTCGCTCAGACGATTCATATGGGAGTCGGTGGGAAAATGAGGTAAAAATAAATAGATATTATAAGACATCGAAAGTGTTTTTTAACCTTGCATACATATCATCATGTTGTTTGGGACTTCAAAAAGTTAAATTTAACTGTTCTCAACCCACCATATGGGCTCTTTAATATGTTGTGCATTTTATAGAGCAGCCTTATACTGTGACCCAATCTCAGAAAAGAAGTGAATGACTGTGACATAATAAAAACAGAATGACTACTTGATAATATAATAAAAGCTTGTCGTCCCGCAGGATGTAATGAGGAGCACAACTTCCATGATTCCACATTCCGTCACAGCCTCAAAATGTGCCTTTTACACACCCTGGAATTGTTAAAATGACATGCTGTGACTTCTTCTATCTTCTTACAAATTACTTTAAAGTAATCAATGACAAACCATATAGTCAGTTTACAAAAATGTACATATTTAAAAAAGTAAGCATGATATGATTTATTTATTTTTTTGCCTGACATTATAAACTATCGATTTAAACATGCCTCAGACCAATATTTTCTTCCAAAACAACGTATTAGGCATAAAAATGAATTGTTGGATGACCACACTGATATTCAGTTTGTGAAGAAGTGTTTAAAGGAAAGCAAAATGTAAGGACAGTTGATCAAGAGTTTGAAATAGATGTTTAAATAATAAAATAATTATTAGTTTGTGAAGACTTATGAATGCAAATTTCAAGGACTGTGTGTCAGAGAGCATTGAAAATATCAATAAATCTTTTTTTTTTGTAGATATTGTAAAATGAATTTGAACAGACTTCAAAGCAAACATTTTCCTAATAATGAAATAATGTGAAGCAAATCTTTTCAAAGTTCGCAAAAGAAAAAAAATCTCAATTGTGAAGTAGGAGTGCTTCCATCAAGTTGTTAGCATGGCTGACTGTAGTTTTGATGGCCTAGTAACCAACAGTAAACAGGCAAGCATTATAGAGTCGGCTGTGTAGCCACATGAGTGTAATGTTCACTACTTCAGAGTTTATTCAGCAAATGCATTTCAATTTCCCATTATTCGCAATCACTGTTTTTTGTGAAGTAAAGGATTATTATTCAAAATTTGCATTTCTATCACTGGATTTTTATAATACTTAAAACTGTGCATAAACAGGGCGATTAAAATCCAGCTACTAAAATCCATAAAATGACTGTTTTGCAAGCACCCATGCAAATTACTGTTTTGAAACTACCCATGGCAAAACATACTGATTAGCAGTTTGCAAAGTCGCATATGCAAGAAAACATAATTCAAGGAACGTGCATAAAAGAGTACAGTAAATAATAGCAAGATGCCATGAATAATGTTTGAAATTCAAATATCAATTTATACAGGTTGCATCCGAAACTGGGTACTACTCAGTAGGTACTGCGTTCAAATTTAAACGTATTACTCGGTTGTTAGAAAAGTATGCTCTATATAGTATGAATGTGAGCTGTATGAATGGAACTCAGACATACTACATCCGCCATTTTATCATGATCACGTGACCTACCCACATCAGTTGCATCGCTTCACTCCCATTCATTAAATTCTCTCGTGGGGCATCATAGGTTAGCGTAGTGTCCATACCATGCACACTTCAGAATCTCGCAAAAAGTAGTAGGTACTTCTCGCATACAGCCATAATACTCTGCTCGCATACTGATTTTAGCAAACGATACTGTATAGTATGGAAGTATGTGATTTCAGATGCAGGAACAGTCAGACAAATATTTTCTTCAAATTAATCAGAAAAAAAATAAAAATAAAAAATTAACCTTTTGTAACCAAAGACATATTGGTTATCATTAAAGCATGCAAGATTCAATGACAGCACATCAAAGATTTAGAAAATTACCAGCATGTCATGAATGATAACCTTATGATATTATAATCATTTTGAAAAGATCTTAAACAAACTCCTTTATCATAAACCATAAAAGTGAACCTTTTATTGTGTTGACACGTAATGCAGAATCGAAAAGCATCCATGGCCTTATTGATCAGTTCTTCACATGATACCTCTCAGGTCTTTTATAAGAGACAATTTGCCGCCGCGGTGCGTTTTTTTGCAAGCGGTGGCGAGATGGTGGAATAATGCAGGCGCATTGATTGACGGATTGATTCAGAGAGGGGGTGGTGAGGGGCGGAGCCTGGCATCTGCTGAGCACTGCTTTTTTTTGATCAAGCTTCACGCCGGCCCTCTGAACCTCTGTGTGCTTATTAGATTTGCACATGAATGTTTGATGACTTTGCTCATCCTCACCAGCGCAAGCCAAACGGCTGCAGTCAAAGGCACTCAAGGTCAGATGGCGACGCATCACTTCCTCCTGTGGAGGGGCAGAGGGAGGGTGGGGAAGGGTGAGGTGTCACCTTTACAACCCATCAGCCAATTAGAAACCCGGCAGGGCGTATTGTGGGACTATGCAGGGCTCATGTGATTGTGATATATGATATACACACCAACTCTACTGCACTGAGAGTGAAGAGGAGATTATGTGATGGGGAGGATGGGTGGAAAAACAAATGGCCCTATTTGTCCAGTAGATTTAGTCAACACATTTTACGTTACATTCTGAAGTAAATGCTCTTAATTTTTATCCTAGGTGAGAAAAAGAGAGATGGATGAAGGTTTGGAGGATATAAAGGATGATAGAAGGCAGGAAATAAGGACAGAGCTTAAGTAATGTGAAGTCAATTCTTGATGGACAAAAAAACTGCTTTACATTTGGTAACACTTTATTTTGATGGTCTATTTGAGTATTAGTAGACTGTCTGCTTAATATCTGTTGATACTGACATTCAACAGACATTAAACTGACTATAAGAAACCTTGCAAGTACATGTCAACTTGCACTAACCCTAAACCTACAATCTATTAATAATCTAATAAGAATTAGTTGCAATGTAACTTAAATGCAACAAACGGACCATCAAAATAAAGTTGTAAAGTGACCTTACATTTTTGTGTTCTAGCAGCTACTTCAGTGTGATATGCATTAAAACATGGAAGAAAACACTATTGCAATATTTGCTTTATGCAGAATTTAATAAGGGCCAGGACCAAGGGTGTAACTTGGGTTTAAGGGGTGTAACTAAGTGTTTGAGATGTTGAGGGGACAAAATTAGACATTTTTTCGCTATAAATTTCATTTCCTACATTCACAATCAATTAGAGAATGTGGAGATTAAAAACTCCAGGACATAATTACGTTGATTAAACAACCATCATTTAAAACTAACTTAAAATGTGGAAAAAAATCCACATTTGTAATATTTGCATTTGTAATATCAATTGCAGATAGATGGCAGAAAAATATTTATGTAGGATAAATATATGAAAATGTTGATCATTACTTTAATAACTCTCTGTCATTCGCACTTCTACATGGCACGTTTAAAAAAATTGTGAAAAGTATGGAAAGGGGAACAAACTAATTTTTTGGAAAATTGAGGAGGACTTGTCCCTTTTGTCCACAATGAGAGGTACAACCATGACTAGGCATGGGATGTTAACCGCTTTCAAGGTATACCGCGGTTTGGAAAAATCAAGGTTTTAAAACCGCCAAAATTTTCTGCAATACCGTTCCTAAGGTATGTGTAAGATTTTTTTTATTTCAATTTTTATTTCATTTTTTAGGACAACAGCATCCCCAGCAGAAAAGATATCCAAAGACACTATTGTAAATTGTAAACACATCTGTGCTTTTTAAACAAATGAAGAAAGCAGAAGTTAATGATTCACTTGAATTATTTAGCATGACATGTTTACTGCTTCAAAATATTATAAATGTTTCTCAAAATAAAATATTTTGTGTTCAAAGAGGAAAAAAGTTTTAGTTTTTTACCCAGACACTTAAAAAAAGAATATATTTTAGAGCAGTCATCACAATACCATAAAACCGTGATATTTTTATCCAAGGTTATCATATCATCAGAATCTTATACTGGCTCATGCCTAACCATATCCAGGACCCACTAGTAGTCTCAAACAATGTATGACACTGATCATCAGTGAAACAGTTATTTCACTGCTACATAAAGTCTTACAGACTTGGTTGGTCTAGCCAGTCTACTCAAGCCAAATGTTTGTTTTTTTCTGAGGACAGTTCTTCAAAACAAAAATGTAGACTTGTTACTCAAAGCCAGTGCTGTGCAATTAAAATCAAGGTTAAAGAGGCCTGGTGGGGACACCAGCATCCCACACAGCATCCAAAACACAACATATGCTGATGACCGGCCATGCTGGTCTTTTTTTAGCAGGACTTTAACTTGGATGAGATGAAAGTGTTTAAGAGAAGAAGAGAGAGAAGAGATATCTGTATGGATGGCGGTGGCATCTGTGTCTTCACTCCTCTGGCACTGTAAGTGTTTAGATGGAGATTTTCCTTGAAGTCGTCTGCCTGCCCACGCCAAGAATAAAGCCTCCATCTGACACTCAAAGGTAAAATATAATGCCAAAATACTCCTGCAGTCTGAGTCCTCAAAATTTTAACACCATCCTGCTGTGTCGTGATTTATAAAACTCAGACCATCTGTTTCACCTTTCTACAATCGTTCCTCCTCCACAGCAGGACTTTCCCGCTCTCAGAGGTCCTGCCATCCATCCAAAACGAAGAGAACTTTACTAAGAGCTGAGGTCAGCATGTGCTCGCTCTGCTGTGAGACCCCCTGGTCACAGAGGTGGAGCATTCTGTAAATATACTTCCTTTCTTTCAAGAAGCTCAACCTACAAATTCCCAATTGGAGTACGTTTAACAACATTCTCCTAACCTAGAAACTAATATTTCCGCCCTCACAGCAGGACTTTCCAGCTGTCAGACATTCATCCATCTATCCAAATCCAAGATCACTGAAATAAATAGCTGAGATCAGCATGCGCTCACTGATGCAGCTCTGCTGTGAGACCCCCGGGGTAGAGTTCCCTGTAAATATATCATTTCTCTCTCATGAAGTTTAACCTACTCAACCTTCTCCTAGTATAGAAACTAACATTGCCACCCATCCACAACTAAGATCACTTAACATAGCTGATATCCGCATGTGCTCCCGTATGTAGCTCTACCGTGAGCCCCCCTGGTCTCAGAGGTGCAGCTGCATTACCACGGGCTCTGTGAATATACTTCCTTTCTCTTTCAAGAAGCTCAAACTAAAAGATCTCACTTGCACAAATATTTAACAACACTCTCGTAACCAAGACACTCACATTGCCACCTCCACACAAGAATTTTTCAACTCTCTCAGCTTTCATCAATCTACAGCTAAGACCACTTAACATTAACATAAAGCTGAGATCACTTAGTGCTCCCTAATGCACAGTAGCTCAAGCATAACGCTTTCTGGTCACAAACATGGAGCCACACAATCAGGCCCCATGTGTCAGGCTTCTGCCACTCCAGTCTTGTAAATTCTTGTTTTAGTGGTAGAGTCCAGACACTAGCTCTGTCTAGTCCTGTGTGTTGTCATTGTGTCTCTATATGAGTGTCAATTATGGGTGCGCTTGGACCGTGCACGCTCCCGCTTGATATGGGTGCATGGGGTCTGGGCGTGTTCGCGATTGAGCACTTTCGTCCTGGTGTTTATTCGTCTGTCTGCAGCGTTGTGTTTCATTCCCAGCGTCTACGTCTAGTTGGTTTCGGTTGGCGATGGGATGAAACATGCTGCATGTGGGAGCGAACACGCTGCATGTGGGAGCACACGGTAAGATGTTTTCATTTTATCGTGTGCTTGTGTCTGGCATTTGTTTTGTCTAAGCATGTGCCCCTGTGTTTACATAGTGGCCATGTGCTTCCGTTGCGTGTTCTAGTCCTTATGTGAGCACATGTGGTGTTGTCATGTGCTCTCCTGTCTATTGTCTAGCCCCACCCTCCTTGTTAACCCATTATTAGTTGATCATGTCCACCTGTTTGTTTGTTAATTATTTCTGTTTTATATTCTCCTCATGTCTGCTGTCCTGTGCCTGTTCATCGTCGATGATATCCCCTGTCTTGTCCAGTCTTGATTCCTTGCCAGCCTTCCTAGTCCCGTTTGCTTATTTTTTATTAATGTTTCCCCCCTCTGGGTTGTTTGTTTTGCTGTTTGTTTTATTTTTATTATAAATAAATTCCCATTTTCCTGCACTTGAGTCCTCGCTCCTTTTCCCCAAACACAAACCCTGACAACATGTGAATACAATTCCTTTCCCTTTTTAGAGCAGAACAGAATAGAATCTTTATATTAGAAGTTCAGGAGCGACGCAGTGGCGCAGTGGGTAGCACAGTCATGTTTCCGGGTGGAGTTTGCATGTTCTCCCCATGTTGGCATGGGTTTCCTCCGGGTGCTCCGGTTTCCCCCACAAGTCCAAAGACATGTGGTTTAGGTGAATTGGGTAAGCTAAATTAGCCCTAGTGTATGTGTGTGAATTAATGTGTATGGATGTTTCCCAGTGATGGGTTGCAGCTGGAAGGGCATCCGCTGCATAAAACACATACTGGATAAGTTGGCGGTTCATTCCACTGTGGCAACCCCAGATTAATAAAGGGACTAAGCCGACAAGAAAATGAATGAATGAATCAAAATCATGGGTCTCGTTTGTGTCCTGAAAGAGGTTTCATGGACCTTTAATGATTTGGGGAATAATTTACAGTTACGTTTAGGGGTAGGGATTAGGCATGTATTACATTCTCAAACAGGAATGATGTTCCAGAATCAACATAGATATTAATACAGGATTGCACCTTACCTAAAATCATACCCACCATTTTATACACTGTACCTGTGCCTGTGTCTACTGCCATAACATCGTTCAGCGTCACCCCATCTACTTCTCTGTGACCCTTTTTTAATGATGATATTACTTCAAGGTCATTTTTAAGTTGTATGTCATTATTGTGCATACACACATGGTTCTTCTTGAGTGTGAGTGTGTGTGTGCATTAATGAAGGGAAAGAGAGAGAGCTGCACAGATGTGGGCTGTTCTGCTGCTAATCATTAATTCCACATTTTAATTTCATTTGTAATGTTTATGAGTATTTATTCCTTTTTGGACACTGTATTTTCATATATACTGTATGTGTATGGCCTGGGATTGCAGAAACCAACTATAAAAATGTGCAGATTATAAATCCTCAGACAGACATTACACATCCAGGAGACTGTTCGCACCTTGTCTGCGATGACAACACAGCAGTGTTACATTGCCTTTGATAGCTATTTAAAATAATTACTGTATATGTGGCTGTTGCTGACTGTTTACTTAAATCTAGCAGGTTTGGTGTCTCTTGTAGCAAATTCAGTAATGTGGGTAGTTACGAATATCTCTTACCAATCTGGTATCTGCAGGGCTTACACATTGTCTTAAAGTAACCGCATTACTCACGTGCAAACCCAGCCTTGTTTGTTCTGAGCAAAATACTATGGTACTGTACAAAGTAAAAATCTACTAAACTGTACCATTCCACACCATGCAGTGAAAATGTGACATATTAGCCAAGAAAATAGCATTGCCCTTCCTTAGCAGGACTTTCCTGCTCTCTGAGGTCCTGCAATCCATCCCCAGTCAAGATCACTTAACATAAAATAATATCAGTATGTTCTCCCAGATGTACTGTAGCTCTACCAGATGTACTGTAGCTCTACCATGTGCCCCCCCCCCCATGGTCCCAAAGCTGCTGCACAACCAGGCCCTGTGATTTTACTTCCTTTCCCTTTCAAGAAGTTCATCTGACACATCCTTCAGTAAGCAAATCCTTATCAACACTCTATTAGCCGTGAAACACAACATTGTCCCTCAACAGCTGGACTTTCCCACTCTCAGAGGTCCTGTCATCCTTCCACAACTAACATCACTTAACATAAAGCTAATATATGCATGTGCTCCCTGATGCAGCTCCGCCTTATGGCCCCTTAGTCCCAGAGGTGCATTTCCCTGTAAATACACTTTACCCTACATTTATGCATTTTGCACGTGCCTATTTCCAAAGCCAGTAGTGGACAGTAACATTACTTTACAGCATTTTTACTTCACTGGTACTTAAGTATATGTTTTATGTATCTGTATATATATTTTTGAAGGAAATATTGTCATCTGTAAAAAGATTAGGCGATAGTGGTAAACAATTCACTAATTTTAATGATAAGTTCAGAGTGAGTCTCCAGTAAACAATTCACTAATACTAATGATGA
>CAIGQQ010038783.1:3432541-3466647 GCA_903798035.1 Danio albolineatus | reverse complement strand
GAGTTCAGAGTGAGTCTCCAGTAAACAATTCACGAATACTAATGATGGGTTCAGAGTGAGTCTCCAGTAAACAATTTACTAATACTAATGATGGGTTCAGAGTGCGTCTCCAGATATGTTCAGAGTGAGTCTCCAGTAAAAAAAATACTGATCCAAATGATCCGTTTAGAGTGAGTCTCCAGTAAACAATTCACTAATACTAATGATGAGTTTAGAGTGAGTCTCTAGTAAACAATTCACTAATACTAATGAAGAGTTCAGAGTGAGTCTCAAGTAAACAATTCACGAATACTAATGATGAAACATGGGGACGATGCAAACTCCACACAGAAATGCCAACTGATCCAGCCGGGACTCGATGCAGCAACCTTCTTACTGTGAGGCAACAGTGCTAACCACTGAGCCACCGTGATGCCCCAGCAAACAATTTACTGATTTAAATGATCCATTCAGAGTGAGTGTCCAGTAATCGATTCACTGATTCAAACGATCCATTTAGAGTGAGTCTCCAGTAAATTATTTACTGATACAAATGATCTGTTCAGAGTGTATCTTCAGGAAACGATTCACTGATTCAAATAATCCATTCAGAGTGAGTCTCTAGTAAATGATTCAGATTCAAATGATTTGTTTAGAGTGAGTGTGAATACAGTTCACTAATACAAATAATCCGTTCAGAGTGAGTCTCCAGTAAATGATCCACTGATTCAAATGATTTGTTTAGAGTGAGTGTCAAGTAAACAGTTCAATAATACTAATAATCTACTCAGAGTGAGTCTCCAGTAAATGATTCACTGATTCAAATGATTTGTTTAGAGCGAGTGTCAAGTAAACAGTTCACTAATACAAATGATCTGTTCAAAGTGAGTCTCTAGCAAGCGATTCAATAATTCAAACAATCTGTTCAGAGTCGATTTACTGATTAATATGCTCCATTTAGAGTGAGCCTCCAGTAAATGATTCACTGATTAAAATGATCTGATCAGATTCAATGCACGGCAAACTATGCACTAACACAAATTATACTTTCAGCGTGAGTCTCCAGTAAACAATTGACTAATTCAAATGAATCGTTCAGAGTGAGTCTCCAGTAAACAATTCTCTAATACAAATGATCCATTTAGAGTGTGTCTCCATAAACAATTCTCTAATACAAATGATCCGTTTAGAGTGAGTCTCTAGTAAACGATTCAGTGATTCAAACAATCTGTTCAGAGTAAGTCTCCAGTAATCGATTCAGTGATAAATATGATCCATTCTGAGTGAGTGTCATTTTACAAAGTTATCTTAATGGAGTTCTGCATGTGAATGTGTTATCAATAATTATCAGTGTGAATGTTAGTATGACAAGTTAATTACATGCTAATAGCTATTCATTCCAATTCATCAATAAGTAATTTAAAAATCAAACACTTATGTATTCCTTTTCAATATTACTTGAGTCAGAAGACTTTATACTTCTACTGGAGAAATATTTTGTTAGGTCATCTGCAATTTTACTCAAGTGCAGAATTTGAGTACTGTCCAAAGCAACCTAGATTGCATACAAGGTCAGTTTTATGAGTTCTTGATTTCCCTGCGTATCAAACATATGTCATTGCCATTCATAGAGTCTTGGGCTAGTCTCTCCTGTAAATGAAATAAGGTTGCCCTCTCTACAGTGGTCCTCTCCAGCTGTCCTGCCATTCTGCCATTTGCATACATGCAGCTAAAAAACACTTAACATAAAGCTGAGATCAGCATATGCTCCCTAATGCAGCTCTTCCACGAGGCCCCCTGGTCCCAGAGGCGGAGCTGCACGACCAGCCCCTCTAAAAATCATCTTTTCTCCTTTAAGGAGCTTGATTTACCAATCCCCCCGTGGATCCGATTGGGCAAATGATTAACAGCTCTACCTAACGCTGCCGCCTCCACACACACACCACCAACCAAATCCACATCCCATAAATCCTCTCTCCCCGTTGCCTGGCCGACAGGTAGCATCACCTAGGGAGGGCACAGGCAGCGAAGCGCAAGAGAAATAACAGGGCTGCAGCTGCTTTCCACAGCCTCATCATGCACAATTACAACTACTGGCACCACAAAAAGGAACACAAGCTCCGAAATGTCAGCAGGCGTCGTAAATTACAGGACACACCGTTGAGACAGTTACTCACGAGTGCCTGCGTGCAGATGAGGAAAACTAGAGCGTTAACGGAAGAATGATCTAATGAAGAGTGTGTTTATGTTGCTTATCTAAACCAGTAGCACTCACTGGCTGTTGTCGGATTTTTAATTAGTACAGACAGATGTTGATTTATTTGGAACTCATCAAATATGTTATTCAGTTACAGATCTACAACATGTGTATTTCAATCATTAAATTAACTATCGAGGCAGTTTTTGATTGAGTAGTATAAAAATGATAAAATAATCCACCGTGCAAATATTACATTGACATCATTCATGGTTAGTCATTTTATATTTCATGCTATACTATATATTATATCTTATATGCTGAAATACTTGGCGGTTCATTACGCTGTGATATATAAGGGACTGAGTTGAAAAAATAAATGAACAAAGAAGTAATGAAATTAATTATGAAAAAAAGTTGGTCGATATGTAAAAATCCAAATTTCAGAAAAAAATTTACACTGGTGTGCTTTAACCAGAATTTATGTTTTATTCTTTCTTTCTTTCTTTTTTCTTTTTTTTTTGTCATTTTAGTAAAACATAGGGATTGGTTGTTTCTTAGCTGTGTTATTTATGCCTGATATGACTGATGTATGCTAAAAGTCTGTATTCCAAACACAGACATTACTTTAATTACTTTCATTTAATTATAAAGTAATTTAACTATAGCTAAATTACTATAATTTAATTACTTTATAATTAAATGAAAGTAATTGATTGAATATTGTGCATATGTGTCTTTTTAAAAGCAAAAGTTTGTAAAAAAAATGCATTGGTTTACATTGGGTTGGATTTAGATTTCGATTTCGATAAGTTTTTAATTGATTAGTATTTAAATTATAAAAATAATCCACCGTGCAAATATTACATTAAAATCATTCATGGTTAGTCATTTTATATTTTATGCTATACTATATACTATATCCTATATTTTATCAAATAACATTTTATATTTCGTTATATTAATATAACTTTACTTTTACTTTTCTTTAAAACAGAGCATACAAAGGTGCCACGCACTCATAAAATTACTTTTCCTGCTGGTTTAAACTCGGTATTTAAAAAGAGAACAACACAATTCTAAGTTTTTTTGGGGGGACAACTTAATTGTTTTATGTTCAACCCACTTAAATTTGTAAAATTGATTAATTTAATTGATTTATGTTGAGACAATATGAAGGAATTGTGTGGAACCCAGCATTTTTTACAGTGCAGAGTTTTGATCAGTTTAAGCTAGATGAACTGCATAAATGTAAACGGCCCTAATGAGAATGTTTGAGAAATATCAATACAGTGCGCCAGCATTGTGAGCGCTGTAATTAAAGGCTATTTGTCTCATCCTTGGCAGCAAACTCGATCCATCTCTCTTCTGCCGGTGGCTTTTGACCCTTGAGTCACAACGTCCTCTCCTGAGAAATCATTTGCTCTTCCACGTGTTCCTGATCACAACACTCCAGGGACAAACACACGACTCCGTCAACACATCCACAATCCCTCAAGAGCACATCGTCCATCCTTCATCTTTTACAAGACAAATAATTACCAGTTCTGCATATGCCAAACCATTTTTTCTTTGCTTCTGGGTTGTTTAAAACCAAATAATGTGCGATATATTTGACCTATTTGACCCTATATTGGGTTACACCAACTTTTAAAAGTTTAGCAGCTAAAAATAATTTAGTTATGCAAATGGGAATCTGATACATGTCAATATTTCACGGATATAAAAATGTGTGATATCCACACATACTGAATAAAACTAATTTCCATTTACATACACACACACACACACACACACACACACACGGCCACTTTATTATTTGGTACACCTGTCCAACTGCTCGTTAACGCAAATTTCTAATCAACCAATCACAACGCAGCAGCTCAATGCATTTAGGCATATGGTCATGGTCAAGGCAATCTGCAGCAGGTGATTTAAGTGACTTTGAATGTGGCATGGTTGTTGGTGCGAGATGGGCTGGTCTGATTATTTCAGGAAACTGAGGCTACAATTGGCACAGGCTCACCATAATTGAACAATAGAAGATTGGAAAAACGTTGCCTGGCTTGATGAGTCTCGATTTCTGCTGTGGCAATCTGATGGTAGAGTCAGAATTTGGCGTCAACAGCATGAAAGAATGGATCCATCCTGCCTTGAATCAACAGTTCAGGCTGGTGGTGGTGGTGTGGGGGATATTTTCTTGGCACACTTTGGGCCCATTAGTACAAACTGAGCATCATGTCAACGCCACAGCCTACCTGAGTATTGTTGCATCATCTTCTGATGGCTACTTCCAACAGGATAACGTGCCATGTCATAAAGCGTGAATCATCTCAGACTGGTTTCTTGAACATGACAATGAGTTCACTGTACTCAAATGGCCTCTGCAGTCACCAGATCACAATCCTATAGGGCACCTTTGAAATGTAGGTGAACAGGAGATTTGCATCATGGATGTGCAGCTGACAAATCTGCAGCAACTGCCATGATTAAGGCAGTTCAGAAGGCTAAAGGGGGTCTAACCCAGTATTAGTAAGGTGTACCTAATAAAGTGTATTTTATTTAATCATTAGAACTACAAATGTACTTACCAGGTTATTGTACCATAATTTAGGGTTAGGGTTAGGGTTAGGGTTAGGGTTAGGCAAAAACACCAAACATGATAATATAAACATCACTTCAAACTATTAAAAATTCTCAATAAAAGTCACTTTAAACAACTAAAAAAATTTAACATTAGAAAAAATGAAGGTATGGGACCTTTCTGATTCAAAAACAAATATGAACAGACAAACGTACGGAAAACTGTTCACTAATAGATATTATTTTTACAGTGTATTATGTTAATGCCCAGTAAAATACTGGAAAGAAGGAATATTGACTCCTTAATAGGGTTTTTCATCTATTTAAAAAACTTTTTTATTCTTATTTATGAATTTATTTGTGACATAAATAAATAAAATAAAGTTTATTTTGATTTGTTTATTTTTCAAGGGGATTTTTATTTATAATTAATTTATTTTATTTTGTAGGGACAGTAGTAAAATAAGAAAACTAAGACACTATAATTAATACTCTGTATCATATACTACTATGTATGGTCTTGTTTAAATACCAATAAAAAAATTGAAAATTAATTATAATTGTGTGTATATAATTCTCATTGACAAGTCCTACTTTTTTCATTTATAGCTGTATCACGAATATACTGTATATGAATTATGAAGCAAGCTTTAAATGAAAACCCCCACAGATAACCAATTGTAATAGAGATGCTGGCAAAATGACTATGAGTGCATGTATAACTAATTTCAAACTGATGAGGGTTTTGTGTAATTAGACTGCTGGGTGCTCATGTGAAAAAAGTATTAAATAGAGCTGCTCTATAAACCCAGCTGACAAAGGGATAAGGGTATAATGAACAGACTGAGCACCATCATGTGGCAATCACAGTGATAGTGCACTGCAGCGGCTCTTTAGAATGGAATACAAGTACAGTATATGGTATGGACATAAAAATGTTAAATATTAATAAGGTAAAAATATGTTTCTAGCATGTAGCATTAAACAAACAGGCTATGTTATTTTACAGTGATAACATTTTCAGAAAATACGGGATACTGTATTTTGTCAGGTTACCTTTTTTTGCATTATATGTATGTTTCTATGTTTGTTTATATAGCTATTTTCAGTTACAGCAATTCCTTTTTGAATTGCCATTTAATATCTCTTATTCAAATCCATTATGAATAGCAGCTACGCTAATTATTTTCTTTGTTTTCTATTTCCACCTGGGGATACTCATCCCGAGGCATCTAGAGATTGTGCAGTGCCATTGATGGGATCCAAGACCTGTGAAGAGATGATGCCAACCATCAAGGTCTTCAAAGACAACCCATACGAAGAGATGAAGAGATGATGCCAACCATAGAGGACTTCAAAGACAACACATACAATTAATACACACTTCATTAAAGGGCCTTGAAACCTCCCTCTTTCGGTTCAAGTCTACCTCAATTTTTTCCAAAAATGCTTCATGATGGGTGTGGAGCGCTGCAAGCAGAGGGAGGAGTGGGCGTGGCCAGCAGAGCAGGGGAAAAAAAGGAGAGCGAACAAATGTTGTCAGTTGGCTCACAAAATGAGACACAAACCATGAGGAGACCCATGATTTTATCCTTTGCAAAGTTGAAATGCAAAGAAATAAAGAGTAATTTATGGCTGTAACATATATGATAGACTATTTGTAATTTCATATACACATAACTACAATTTGTTATATCATTATACAGATAATCGTGTTTATCTAAACACTATAGATGAGGACTTCTCTCCTCCTGAATCCCCAGGTCTGAATGCAGACACAGTGGATAGCAGTGCAGCAGGTCTCTTGCCCTGTCTATTCCAACCATTAACCCTGTTGGTAATCTGGAGGATTTTAAACATGGAACACAGCAGCATAGATAGGCGATGTGTCTGAATGGTAACGAACTCAACTGATAAAAGACAAGGTCCGCTATTGTCCAATTCTCGTACAGCTCTCCCAACAAAAACGCTTGCTGTTAGGGCCGATACAGCAAAGCTGTTGGTTTGCAGCATCACGTGGAAAAACATAACAAATCCCGTAGATCACAGAAACAAACACATATGACCTGTGCTGTGCGTGGTCTCACCCAGTCATTTGGTCTCCCAGCTTGGCAGGTCTGCTTAGCCTTCGGAAAGCATGTGCTCTCATGAATAATTAGTATAAGAAAACTCTGCTATGAATAATAATGAGAAACCAACATGTCATCACTCCACTAGCAGATGCGCACTACATTACCGATTTTGATCCCGTCCTAAAATTGTTTTTTAACCCGGAAGATGAAATAAGCTGACTAAAGCCCAAAATTATCCAGTTTTCCCCACAATTAAAGCTGACAGGGGCTAACGATGTCTTAACTGATGCTCAACACACTTAAATATGTTAAAATCTCAAGAAAAGTACTCCAGGGTGTCTTTAGAAACATGTACACAGAGACATCACATATATGCTATAAAAATTGCAGGTTAACTATGTCTATATGAGAACTTATTTTTGATTGTTACTTTAATGCACCTTTTGTAGAGCTGCTTTGAAGCAATAATTATTGTAAAACGTGCTATAAAACACTTTTTTAAAATGCTATTTAAAGGTGCTGCATGTTTTATGGAATGAAATGAAGAAAAGTGACTAATTTGTTTCAGTTCTATAAATGCATTGTATTGTTTTATTCAACTAATATCTATTGTATACCTCTGTAGATCAATCAATCAATCAATCAATCAAATAAATTAGATTCAAACCAATTCAAAATATTAATAAAATTTATAATATTATGCACTATAGCAAATGAGATATACATGAAAATCCTTGGTATTTGTATATATATTAGGGCTGTCAAAATTAGCGCTTTAACACACGCCGAATAATTTGAAATATTTAAACCGTTAAAAAAAATTAACGCATTTAACGCAGTGGCAGTTTTTTTTATTTCCTGTTGTGGCCGACGTGTGTTCAGGGCCAGCGCGTTCATAAAGGAGACCTAGGTGGCCGACAAGGGTGGCAGAATAGTGAGCGAACCCCCCGGTCCTCACTTTAATCCGCGGCACCTACCCTCTCCCTCCCAGTCCTCACGTTCATCCGCGAACTGGTCACTTTCTTTTTCACTTTCGGGTTGAGGGCGGCATGATCACCGTTCGCCTAGAGCACCAGTTCAGCTTGCTCTGGCCCGGCGTGTGTTTAATGAGCAAAGGAACATGGATAAATGATATTATGGATAATATGGATCCATGTAAATGTACTCAGTGAAAGTGCCAGATGATGTCGCAAGCTGTCAAAGACAGCCCATTCCTCTCTAAGTTGATTCCAAGCAACCTCAAATGTTTCATTAAGTTTGACGTGTTTCCACCCTACACGCAACTTTTGTAAAGCATCTGTTTCGCGTTGCTGTATCCGAATCCTTGCTTGAGAAATACAGCCATACTTTAAGAACCGTAGTCGTGCATGGTGATGATTTGAAGGGAGTGCGCTGTACTGCGCGCGCTCTCTCTCTCTGTCTGTGTGTGTGTGTTGTCACCCGATAATGTCAATAGACTGGTCAACAGACTGGTCTTAGCAACTGGCTAAACATTAAGGAGGACTAAGCAAAATTGTTTCTACTTTATAATTAATGTTCTCAACTCGCAAAACAACTTTACAATGAATACAATTGTTTGTATTCAATACTTTATTATTATAGTTTTTTTCTTCCAATTTCCATATTTGTAATGCCTGTATTTTGGATTTTTTTGTAGTTCACTTAGAATCCAACATGGAAATAATTTTTGTTTGTTATTGGCATTGATTGTTTTAAAATTCAAATGGCACTTACATGCCTGTGTTTTTATTTCTGTAATAAATACGGCTTTTCGTGATTAATCATGATTAATCACAAACAAAAGTGTGATTAATTAGATAATTTTTTTTAATCAATTGACAGCCCTTATATATATATATATATATATATATATTTATTTATTTATTTTTATTTTATGAAAACATTGTATAATATTGGTCTTCCATTTAATATTTAGTATCAAACCACAGTTAGGTACACAGTTAATGCAGTGTTTTACTGTTTCTTTAACAATTAGTTGTAACACAACAACAAAAAAGCCCACCTAACTGTATACAGCAGAATAATACTATTTTCTAGCGCGCTATTCCAAACCTAGTCTAAATATTACACACACGCACACAAGCACGCTCTCTCTGCGGGGCCGCTGGAGGTAAAGTGAGTAATCTAACAGTCAATAAAGCTCGTCCCAGATTTCATCTAATTGTCTCCGCTCTGCAATCAGGGCTCATTTTCATCAAGTGCCCCTCACTAGAGTGTTCATCGCCTCGTGGTTTACCGTCAGAGCCTTCAGCTAAAAGGTTAGAGTTTTGATCATGAGGCTGATGAGAAATGGGAATTAACCAGCGACTAAACTCATCTAAGATCTGTGTTTCCCGTACACACACGCACACACACTGGATGAGCTGTTTGCTCTCTAGAGACTGTAAATGGAGAATCATGTAGGTGGGCACTGAGCATGTTGGGGGAAGTGAACTTTGTGAGGCATAAAGGTAATTTCTAATGTCACAATAATTAGCATGAAGTGTGGCATCATGATGTAAATATGTATTTGGTATTTGCATATACTTAATACAGTGTCTAAGTGTGAATGTGGGCATTGTGTTTTGGTTGGAGATCTTACAGCATAAAAGTAAAGATTAAAAAACACAGGAAAAACCTCGTTTAAGTTTGCCAAGCATGATTGTTCCATAATGTTTTAACAAAACATTCTGAGAACGTTAATATAAAGACTGAAACTTTAGGGAATAGTTTTGTATGTAAAGTAGTTCTTATAACCAACAAATAATGTTAATACATCATCTGAAGAAAATGGACATTTCGAACCTTCCAAAATAGCGTTTTATTAACTTGTGAGAAAATTAGGGAAATATTCGTAGAACAACAATTTAATGTTGATGGAATGTTTCAATAACAATCTGAATAATGTTTTGCGAGCATAATATAATAATATATTATGAAACCATTCTCCTGTATTTTACAGTTCTATCCCGCTCTCATCCCGTTGAGGTGTTTTCCCGTATTTCTTCTGTATTTTCAGTCTTTCTCTAAAGGGTGGCAATAAACACTAAAGAGCCAATCCTCCTTATATGCAACCCATATACCGCCGAACCACCAGGGGCCGCCCCTTGGTCTTAAATGTGAGTCAGTTTTGTGCTTTCATTTTATTTAGGCATGAAAACACTTTGAAATAAATATAAAATGGCGTGATTCCCTTTCCTTTTAATCACAGGGGCCGTTGCCCCTCCTATGCAATCCTCAAAACATTCATATAGCGGTGCGTGACTGTTAGCTGATGCACTCCATAGTGGTAAAAAAAGATTCTGTACATGAGATTTGAAGCAGAGCAAAAGTTTGGGTTTTGTGTGCGTGTTTGAACAGACATATACACATAATTAATAATAATAACATTGAAAGATGTCGATCTTAGTGGGGTTTTTTTTACAAACACTATGCTAATTTTTTACTAAATGAGCTTAAAAATTAGGAAAGCAATGCTTTCATTATAACGCTAGATGTGTGCACTTTTAAAGTGACATCTCTGTTATTTAATGTAATCAAACTAAAAAATCCAAATAAATGAGATTCATTCGTTGCTCTTATGTGTAATTTATACCGTGAAAATGACTGAGATTTGATAACTTGATTCTATTTGTTTAGAATAGCTATAAATTGTAATAAGCTGAAAGTTATCCATTATTATGGTGGGCATATACCTTATTTTCACATCATAATTTTGACAGGTATGATGGTAGTGTCAGAATTTGGGGTCAACAACATGAAAACATGGATCCACCCTGCTGTGTATTAACAGTTCAAGCTGGTGGTGGTGGTGTGATGGTGTGGGGGATATTTTCTTGGCACACTTTGGGCCCGTTTGTAGTTTTGTTGTATATATTGTTGCTGACCATGTCCATCCCTTTATGACCACAGTGCCCATATTCTGATGGCTACTTCCAGCAGCATAACGTGCCATGTCATAAAGCGCAAATCATCTTATACTGGTTTCTTGAACATGACAATGAGTTCACTATACTCAAATGGCCTTCACAGTCACCAGAACTCAATCCAATAGAGCACTTTTTTGGGGGAATGGGAGATTTGCATCATGGATGAGCAGCCTCAATTCTATGCCACGAAGGATTAAGGCAGTTCTGAAGGCAAAAGTGGGTCCAACCCATAACTAGTAATGTGTACCTAATAAAGTGTCTAGTGAGAATATATATTTCTGTTGTTGTTGTTTTGTACTCATAGCCTTTGATTTATAAATTAACATTACCACATTTTCATCAAATAATCTGAAGCAACAACTAAATTAACAGCTAATTATTGCCTTTAACTGCATGTGTAACAAACACACTGTTAATATGATATTAGTATATCTTTAATGCTGAGTCTACTGGGAACACAATATAATTTATCAAGGGTCACGGTTCCCTCTGCTCTTTCAGACATTGTCAAGAATAATTGGCCAATAAAAATAAACATTTAGCACTAGAGAGCCAATAAACGTGTATTTGAAAAAGTATCATGGTGTCCTAGGTGATGTCCTCTACAGCAATGATTTTATCCAGTTTATTTCTGTAGCAGTCAGTCAGACACATTCATTATCTAAAAAGGTGTTTTGGCCTAAAGTATTTTTGGTCTGGCTCACACAGATGACTGTTCTGAGGTCAAGACAACACTTTAGCTGAGATAAAAACTCGTTTTATCATTAAAGCATATTATTTATTTGTAGTTTCACTTCAATATTTGAAAGATATAGTGTGTTTGTGTCTTTATAGTAGGCCTGTCACAATAAGGAACCTTTTTTGTGCAATATTTTGTCACATAAATTGTTGCGATATGCGATATTTTTGTAATTTTAAGCTCATTTTAGGTCACTCATTATACAATGACGCTTTAAAATACTTATCATTCTTAAGGTTATTTGGATTCTATAATTTGATGTTGAAAAGATAAATGTCCTATTGTATATACTATTAAAAGTCCTGTTAGGTAAATGCCCAATTATTAACTTTGACACCGGTGAGGCACCCGCAGACATATCTGAGAAATGATGTGCTCCTATTGTCCAGTGTCACCCACGTGACGGAACTCGCTGTGAAGATCGGGGAAAAAAGTAAACATACTAGACTTTCTGCGACGGTGTCGTAAGGCATCACAGACATGGTATCAGTTGCCGTGAACTAGGCCACATTAAACGAGAAGAAACGTTTAAATCTTGTGTCACGACACCCATTTGTCGTTTGCTACTCTCCGCAACACCCTACATCAAGGAAATTTTGCCGAAATCATGACAAAATTGTGTGATCTGACCAGGACTTAACACATTTCCCATTTTTACCTGAAAACATTGTGTAAAAAGAAAGAAGTCAAACCTGCTCTATTGAGCTCTGCAAGAATCACCTTCAAATCTCCACTGTCATTGATACAGCCTCAGCCTTCATCATCATCATCATCATCATCAGCTCACACCTGGTTTAATCCTCTCTGCCAACAGTTGTGACACACACTTACACTAGAGGACTGGGAAAAGCTGGATCCATACTGGCTCAATTGCTTTGACTTCAAGCTGTCTATGCATACAATACTCAACCATCACCGAAATGTGCGAAACGACCACATTCACCTTAATCCAGATTCTGTAATCACAGCTTTTTCAATGTGACATTTTAATACCCAGACTGCATGCTTACCCTCTGGGCCCACATGATGCAAGAAGTAGAAATAATCCAGGAGCAGAGAACCCCCGCTATTGCTGTAATACCATAAATTAGGAATTAATGACACAATAATGGTCTTTGAGAAGCATTAAAAATGGGAAATTCATACAAGGATGAAAATTCTGTTGTTATTTATTTACTCACCCTCATTTTGTTCCACACCTTCATAACCTTTTTAGAGAGATTATGTTGAACACAGCTGGTCTGTTTAATATTTCTGCGGAAACCACTATTGATTAATTAAAATTAAATTAAAATTAAATTAAAAGAAAATGAAAATTGAACTAAAACCAATCAAAAATATTGTAATAACAATATAATATTGTAATAATATTGTAATTGTAATGCATTTAGCCACTTGCAACTGTAAATGTAGTCAAAGTCCAGATCATGAGTTTCAGCTGTGCATGTGTAATGAAAGCAAGGAATTGTAGGAAGTGTAGTCCAGGTGAATAGCTGTAGCAGGGGTGATAACCAACCCAGACTCATTATGGATACATACCCCTATATACATTTCTGTAGATTGCAAATTTATCTCTCGTGAGTGCCATTTGAGCCTGCTGTTCTCGCGTAAATTCTCCAGAGGCAGCTGTCGACTGACTGACTGACTCACCAACCGATCCCCCATCCACCCTCTTCCCTAAACACAACCGATAGTGTTTTCAAAAGCTCCGTTTAGTTAGCAGCCACCCCCTTCCCTAAACCCAACTGACAGTGTGTTCAAAAGCAATCCAGAAAAAGCAATCCAGGCAGCCTGATTTTTACCACATTTTCAGATCTTACCACGTTCTCAATGTTATTTACTTGTTTTTTTTTTGCCTTTAATTTTACACGCTTTCTGGAACCAATGTTCGCCGGACTAGAACTCTTCTCTGTGTCTCTAGTCTGTCGTACATGGTGAGCTACTGGGCAAACTGGTAATAGCGGAAAAGCCGTCCACATGGAGGTAAGTGGTCAGCTGAAAAAAGCACGAAAAGAAGCCGTTGGCAGCGTCATACCGCCATGTATTGTGCTCTGGCTACATAATTCACGCTCTCCAGAAACGTATGCATTGGTGTGTTTTCACAATCAGCCTGTGTTAGTGATAGCAGATAGCTGTGACGTACATGAGCAATATCACATGAATAGCAGTGCAATATGGCTGCATGATGATATACAGTCACATCACACTGCTACGAGTGTGATATTGCATTTATCACAACAGATGGCATAATTGTGTATATAAAAAAAGAAAAACAAACACGGAGAGTAAAAATCCTTTTGTATTAGGAACTACTTTCTTCCACTGTTCATTCACAGTTGCACAGTTCACAGTGAAGAAGTGTGCGCTTATTAGCGTGAAGTGAAAAGTGGGGGGCAGCTCGTTCGCCGCAGTGACGCCAGTGTTACGGCTGAGGGATGTCATATGGAGGCGACGAGTTAAGATCACGCAAACTGAACACAGCAGGGGGCCCCCCCATCACTGCCCCGCATCTTTGGGACAAAAAGCCAAAGCAACCCAATCACTACTAATTCACTGTTGTATTTGCGATAAGGAAAAATGCTAAACATATGCGGGCATTTCTTCCTTCTTTATTTTCACAGAACTAGTCTGCAGTAATGAAAACAGGAGACTCATTAGAAAAAAAACAGATGGCCAACCAAAAAGTAACACAGGGTGTCACACCGATTTTATAATGTTTTGATGTAGTTTGAGAAAATGCCATTATTACTTATCGGTCTCTATCACCATCTTGTGGTCAACTGTCTTTGCTCTGCTCAATGACAGGCTAATGGCCACAGACTTGCTGTATCTCTCTTTAAATCTAAATATTTAAAATGAGCACTATCCTTATAAATAAACTGCATATAGGCAATCTAAACAACTACATTCTCGCCTAAAAAAGCCTCAAAGGTACATTATGTTGTCAAACAGCAGCAGTATTTGTCAGACTGTAGTGAGTTTTTTGATCTGTTTTCACTCTATGTGGGCAGAGTGATACACAAGGGTGAGAAAGCTGTACGAGTTCTGATATTGCAGAATATCACACGGCTATCAGCTAATCAGATTTAAGAACCAGACAGAACTGTTGTATAAATATGTATACTGTATGCAGCCTACATCGTTGTAACTCAAACTGTTGAAAAAAATATATGTAAATGGACATTTTCATCCAACGCAGGCTCATTGTGAAACCGTAGTCCCGAGTACGTTTCTGGAGACCGAACATTACGTGGTCAGGGGTATGTATGACTGCGTTTCGTTTTTTTTAAACGAATGCTACAGGGCGGTGTGACGCCTTTTCTTCTCGCGCTCGCCGGCCGACCGCCTCGTGTGGACGACTTTACCACTGCAACCAGTTTGTCCCGTTAGCTCGCCATGTTCGTCGGCGGACTCGAGCCACAGAGAGGAGCTGACCACCACGACGACGCCGGGGTTCGAGTCTGGCAAGGAGCGGTTCCAGAAAGCAGGTAAGACAAACACAGAATCCATGTAATGAAGTAAACCAGTAAACAGCAGGGTGAGAATGCAATGAAGTCTGAAAATGTGGTAAAAATGAGACGAGGGGGTTTTGTTTTGTTTTGTTCTGGATTGCTTTTTTGAAAGCTGTTGGTTGGGTTTAGGGAAGCGGGTGGGTGGGTGGGTCAATCGATAAAATTTTGGTTGTGTTCAGGGAAGGGGGAGGGTGGGTCAGTCCGATCGGATGGTCAGTCAGTTGTTCAGACGGCCAAAAACGGTCGGCCGACAGCGGCCTCTGGCGGGTTTACGCGAGAACGGCAGGCGCGAACGGCACTCGCGATAGACACTTGAGATCTCAAAAAGCGTCCGCAGCGGCCTCTCGTGGACTCGCCAAAGCAAAAAGTGCAGAAAGACGTACCTGGCGGCACGTATTCCGCGGCCTCCAGAAACGTACTCGGGACTACGTTCTCAGAATGAGCCTGGGTTGTTTTTATCATGTCCAACACATATTTTCTATATTTGTAATCCAAGCATGAACTTGTATAGTATGTCATATATGTGATTTAAAAAACATTGTGATGCTGTATATATGATTTCTACAGGCATGGAAAAAGTCAATGGTATTTCGTCATTTAGCATACTATTTAGAACAAAGAAAGATGCCATAATCTTCAAAAAAGGGTTTTGTTCACTGTACAAATAACATGTTCAGCATTAGTGACTTGCAGGGCAGGAGAGTAAATTATAGAGTTAAACAGACTGACTGATGTACAGCAAGTGTGTGGTGTTTGCCACCCTATAATAATCCACAACTCACCCCAGCGGTTAATCTGCTGTAGTGTGGAGGAGAGAGACAAGACAGACTAAAACACACAGAGAGAGAGACAGATTATAGTACTTTAACCACAGAGTCATTTAAAGATTACAATACAACATGTTATTCCAGTCCAGTTTTCATTGCAGACATCTGTCATTTTGCTGACTCTCAATGATGGCTTTTCTTTTTAATTCACCATGTTAAGTGATGATCTGAATTAATTTTACTGTGTATATTACAGATACAGACTTGAATATAATCTTCATTTTTTTAGACAATGTTTCTCTTGATTGTGTCTCTGGGAAATTTTTAAAGAAAAGGGTGAAAGGCTGATCCTATCTTCTCAGAGTTAAGCTTTTTGTCCTTGACCTTCTTCAGACATTCATTTTCATGCTCTTGTACTTGTCTCAGGACATGTTCCTTCAAACAGGTTAAGGTTTGTTTGGTTTGTGCTTTTGGTTAAAGGAATACTATACTTTTTTGCAAAATAGGCTCATTTTACAACTCCCCTAGAGTGAAATAGTTGAGTTTTACAATTTTTGAATCCCTTCAGCCAATCTCCATGTCTGGTTTCAACACTTTTAGCTTAGCTTAGCATAAATAATTCAATAATGAGGGAACTTTCACATACCCGTACTATGGCTGCAGTATAGGCACAATGATATTACACAGGGCCTAATACACCCCAGCTATGTTACAGGGATGCGTAATATCATTGCACCCGCTGCATCCATGTTACAACAGCAAGGTTCCTTAATTATTACACCAGAATGTATATACATATCAAGCTTTAAATATATATATATATATACTGTACACATATTACACATAATACATATATATACACATATTTACAGTTGAAGTCAGAATTATTACAATTATTAGCCCCTTAAGCTTTTTTTGATAATCTACAGAACAAATCGTCATTATACAATAACTTGCCTAATTACCCTAACCTGCCTAGTTAACCTAATTAACCTATTTTTTATTTTTTTATTTTTTTTATAGCAAGATGCAAAAAGTTCTATGATTTAGTCAATAATTTATGATAAACTAAACAAAAACTGCTCCCACTTTACCCAGAGATCGTCTGAATGTATTTTAAAAAGGTAAACTCAGCGTTCCTTTAATAAACTGAGGCAGTGTTGTGAAATCTATTTAAGCACAAAGTATTGGGTTTTTACACAAACACTACAGTATAACAGTGGGCATGCCACAGATTGTGGACCTTCGACAAGCGTATTGCATGTATGCAGCCTGATGCTTATAAATAGTAAAACAAATAGTACGCACACAGCTTTTCAAATGAAGAAAATGGGTTATTACAAATGGGTGTTGATGTGATGCCATGGTAGAACCTTATTGGTTTTCCAGAGAAAAATTCAATAAATCATTTATAAAAGGCCATGTTTTTCTATAGTGTGAAGCACATTTAAATAATCTAAAAAATGTTTGTTTTTTTCCACTATAAAATACTTTTTATGGAATGTAAAAATTCCATAGATGTTAAAGGTTCTTTAGCTTCATAAATCTACTAGGTTATTCCTACCTAAACCTGTGGAAAAATGGACAAATCCAACCAAAACATTGTGCTATAAACTTAATTGAAATTTTAACGCAGTCCATATTTTGTCCAAATTTGGGTAGGAAAGGCTGTCATTTTTAGAGTGCAGTAAACCATTGATGTCAATAAAGAACTAGTGTGGAGTAAGCATATCCTGCTTAACTGTTTATCCTGCGTGAGCTGACAGTAAACATTACAGGCATCTGCCGTAACAGTGATTTTACAAGCATTCCATCTGAGTGATACACAATTCTGGGTCACTTTAGGACAGGGGAGTCCAATCTTGCTCCTGGAGGGTCAATTTCCTACACTTTTGATGGAACCAACCACAATACAGTTGATTAGAGGTTTCCATTCCACCAACAAACCCTAGCAGTGTTTATGTTCAAATTGAATGCTTTTTACAAGTTGGAATCTTGTATTCATGCAATTAAGAGATTCCAACTAGCAAAAGCCATCATGATGTGAACTGAGTCTTTTTCTGAGAGATATGAGATGCATTCAGAAATTATGTTCCAGCTTTAATAGTGTTGCTGATCGCGTATCATATAGGAGGGTTACGATTCCGGTGGCATTTTCAGTCAGCGAATCGTGCCAGGAATTCAGACCAGCCTACTCTCACGTTTACTCGAGACCCTGGTTCAGCTTGTGCCAAGGTTTCTACCGCCCCTTTTAATATTAGGTAGAGAGCCTGCAAGCGCTGCCTGCAGAGGAGGCAGACCCAGCCTTTCATTGCTATGTACGCGCACTGCACTTAATGTGATACGTAGAGCATACGTCTTTAAGCTGTTTTTTTTTTTCTGTTATGATCAGCAGAAGGGTATCAAACCAGAGGTTGGTCCAGTTTATGTGATGACCGGTATGCCCGTTTGGTCTACCCACACACTGAGGTTCGGTGCCAGCTATGCGCGGTAGTTATTGTGTACTAACACCAATGGAAAAGGAAAAAATGTTATCTTCTAGTCCGATATGGATAGGAACTATACTCTCATTTCGCCATAATAATGAAGGAGGCAGGATCAGTGATATTAAGCAAAGCCTGAAAATTGGCTGCTCTTGTGGTTTTGATTATCGGAATTGAGCTTTGTCAGTTGATCACTTACAGATTTAGTCTTATTCTTCGTGTACTTTAAAAGATTAAAATTTTCTTCACACAAGAAACGGTTGACTGAAAGATTGTCTAGCAAACAAACATTGGTATCTGTTACGGTGGGTGTGGATCCAATTGCAGATTTTAATATAAAAAGCAGTATAGCAAATCTCAATGGGGCAAAATCAAAAATTGTAGTCGAGAACAGGCATAAGATCAAAAGGCTGGCGGCAGGCAAGGATAATCATAGAACAAGGCTAAGGTCAAAAACAGATAAACGGGAACAAAGAAAACGCGTTGTATGTCACAAACAGATAACAATACTACAGCAGTGACTGAGTGTGTGTGTGCTGCTTTTGTAGTGTGTGTAAACAGTTTCCAACAGTCCTTCGGTGGTGTGTGTCCGCAATCAGTCGTGATATGGAACAGGAGTGTGTGTGTGCTGCATGGCTGGAAATGTAGTCCAGAACATGGCTGATCTGTAGTTCACGGAAGTATGTGTGAACCAGCGATCTCTGACAGAGGAGATCGCTGGTGATCGTGACAGTATCACTGCAAACCCTCCTATTTGGATTCTTTTCCAACATTGCTTTTTGGCTCTGCTTTGAACTCATTCAGAAATATCTGGGAATGATGTAGCTACACAATAAATCACTCAGTGTTAACTTCTTTATATAACTGTGTTTCATTACATAGTCATATATGTGATGATTGTTCAGTTTGAGCTCTCTTAGCATATTATATGTGTCTGTAAGAACATTTCTAACAAAAACATCAAAAGCTTTACGTTGAATCCAATAACCACTGAAAGGCTTCTGTGAAGTGATAGTCATACTGCTTTTGTCACACAGAGGAATATAAGCGCTAGCTCTAAGGCTGGCTGTCAAAATGCAATTCACAGAGTCCTGGGCTGAGCCTCGGGGAGCGGATGCTTCTACAAATCCCTTTATAGAAAAGTGAACAATTCTACAAATTAGATTTATCATATTTGTTTTCCTTCTTGTCTTCATAGCTTGCAATTGTCTGTTGGGAGGAATAGCCAGAGAGAGGGGAGCATTGGATTTAACACTGTAAGTATTAGTATATTAACATTTTACACTAACATTTACTAAAGCAAAATTGTGTAAAAGTGGTCTAAAGCCAGATGAGTACACTATCTGACAAAAGTCTTGTTGCCTATCTAGGTTTTAGGAACAACAATTAATAACTTCTAGTTAATCACTTGCTATCAGAAGTGGCTTATATAAATGGCAAAGACCTCGAGATTATACTTATTTTACCAAAATAAAATATGATCATGTCTTGATTTTTATTATTTAATTAGGACAGTAAGGTCTGACTTTGCTTAAACAAATGTCTTGTCACTTAACAGAAATAATGTACAGTATAGAATATAAAGTCATGGTGCAGTAGAATTAATATTGTGTATGACTCCAGTGAACTTGGAGGACTGCATCGATAAATCTCTGCAATGACTCAAATAACGTATTAATAAAGTCATCTGGAATGGCAAAGAAAGTTCTTCCAGGACTCCCAGAGTTCATTAAGATTCTTTGAATTCATCTTCAATGCCTCCTTCATTTTACCCAAGACATGCTCAATAATGTGCATGTCTGGTGACTGGGATGTCCAGTCCTGGAGCATCTTGACCTTCTTTGCTTTCAGGAACTTTGATGTGGAGGCTGAAGTATGAGAAGGAGCACTATCCTGCTGAAGAATTTGCCTTTGCCTCCTGTGGTTTGTTATGTAATGGGCAGCACAAATGTCTTGATACCTCAGGCTGTTGATGTTGCCATCCACTCTACAGATCTCTCGCATGCCCCCATACTGAATATAACCCCAAACCATGATTTTTCCTTCACCAAACTTGACTGACTTGAATCTTGGGTCTATGCAGGTTCCAATAGGTCGTCTGCTGTATTTGTGATGATTGGGATGCAGTTCAACAGACAATTCATTGGAAAAACCTTCTGTCACTTTTCCAAATAATCAACTAGAAGTCAAGTTATTATTTGTTACTCTTACAGCTGGGATCGACGACAAGACTTTTGTCAGGTAGTGTACCATATATAGAATACAGGGACTATAATGTTATTTCAGATCTTTGCACATCATGTGTATCATACTAAATATATTGTGTTGTGAAGAAAGATGATAGCATACCTGTCAACCCTCGCGTTTTTCCCAGGATTCTCCCGTATTTTACAGTTCTATCCCGCTACCATCCCGTTAAGGTATTTTCCCGTATTTCTCCCGTATTTTCAGTCTTTCTCTGAAGGGTGACAATAAACATAAAAGAGCCGATCCTACCTATACGCAACCCATACCGCCGAACCACCAGGGGCCGCCTCTTGCTCTTAAATGTGACTCAGCTGACTCCATGGTGATAAACAGACGCTGTTTCCCAAACGGATTCTGTACACACGATTTAAAGCGGAGCGAAAGGGTGGGTCCCTTATTTTCACATCCCAATGTTGACAGGGATGTGATAAAGTATATCAAATCACATCCCATTTTCACTGAAATTATGCTCTTAAAGAAAATGAGTTATTATGCAATAACGTTTAAACAACATATGTACATTATGGTTTACTGAGCAAATTAACACTGCTTGGGAAATGTAAACAGCCAATTAACAACATTATCTTGCTATTTAACTTTAGGACTTAGTGTAAGAATGTGTTTTTGGTCATTAATAAATACATTTACGTACCATTTCATAATCTTACAGTGATATTTAGCACAGTTAAGCAATGCTTGGACACAACATGACTCTAACTGACATGCTTGCTTGCTGCCCCTCTACTATATTCAGTGTTATAGAATCAAGAATTGACAAGCCTGTTGAGGGAAAAACACACACACTGAACTTTCACCATAAAACTGTTTTGTCGAACTACCAATGTGTGTAGGTGTACAGTATGTATGTATGTATCTTTAAATAGCCATTGGCGCCATCATCACTGAAGTACCTTCCATTAGGCTTATATTCTTTCATCACCAGTGAATCAGACCTGTGCATTTAACACAGAAATAGACATTGGTTATGTCAAAGCTGACATCAGTCTATTCGTTACTTTAGCCCTTGTGTACAGTAATTTTTCCGCGTATCTCTGTAAGTGGAGAGTGGAACTAAGTTTAGACAGCTGGCTTGAAAGCTTCTGCTTTAAAAACAAACTCACTGCCTTGTGTACAAAGGTTACATGCAATACAATCTTTAAAATCTTTATGGTTTCCAAAAACATGGATTTTTGCAGCAATGCCTTATTTTGAATTCCTCAAAATTAAAAAGATGAAATTACATTTACATGAACATTTTGTGGTAGTTAAGTAGATACCTGGCTGCGGATTCTGCAGAATGGTGAAAATAGTTCAACCAACGCTCATTGCGGATACATACCAAGGTCTACAATTCAGTGAACAGCGAAATACGTAACTGGAGGTACGTCTGCTAATAATTTTTGTTTTTGCAAATCCACCAGAGGCCACTGTGTATGCTTTTTGATGGCAACAAAGTGGTCAGCTAGTAGCTGGTAAAAGGAACAGAAGCTGTTGGCGGCGTCATACCACCCTATAGCATTCACTTTAAAGATGAAATGCAGACATACTTACCTCTGGCTACATAATTCACACTCTCCAGAAATGTAGAAATGGGTACATAATGTGTTAAAATTATTAACTAATTAAAATGACTAATTAAACTAATTTAACTAATTAAAATTATGTGTTGAAATCTGTGTAACCTAACCAGAGAAATCCTAACTAAAAAAACTGTTGAAACCCTGAGAGAATTTGTAATGATATTAATGATTAGAATGTGTGAATGAGGATAAGTTTGACAACAGTCATGCAAAACATTTTAAAAACTCTAAGGTTTTTTTTTTTTTTTTATGTTTGAATGTACCATTAGTCACAACGTTATTGACTTGATTTGTTCCAGGGTGAAAGGATTCAGCTGGATTTTTGATTATGTTAATTTTTCAGTAAAGTAAAGCAACAAATCTCAATATACAGCAGGGAAAATAGGTATTGAACACGTCACCATTTTTCTCAGAGAACATATTGCTAAAGGTACCGTTGACTTGATGTTGGTAACAACCAAAGAAATCCATATATGCAAAGAAAACAAATTTAATTAGTAATCAAATGAAATGATGCAGGAAAAAAGTATTGAACACATAAAGAAAGGGAGTTGTAGAAAGGTAGGGAAAGCCCAAACAGCAGCTGAAATCTCTCAGTAGTTATTCAGTTACCCTCTGCCATTCCACATTGTAAATTAATATTAGCAGTCCAACATCTACATCATCAGCATGATGAAGATGAAACCAGGGTGAACATTTTAGCAAGACAATGATACAAAACACAGCCATGGAAACTGTCAAATGCTTTCAGAGAAAGAAAATCAAGCTGTAAAATGGCACAGCCAATCACCTGACTTAAATCCAATGGAAAATACAAAATAAGGATCAGATTTAATAGATGAGATGCACAGAACCATCAAGATTTTACACACTGTTAAAGTCTCTAAAAAGCTCATTCTCCATAAGAGGCATCGCTAAGCTGCCATCACCTAAAAAGCCTTTTATATAAAAGTATTAAATACGTTTCAGTAGTTCAGTACTTTCTCCTTGTGTCATTTCATTGTTATAACACAGAACTAATTGTTCAGATTTTTTTGTTTTGTTTTATTTTTATGTTTGATTTGTTTGGGTTTTAACAAAAATCTGGTTGAATTCCATGTCAACAGCCCCTTTAAAAATATAAACACCAGGAAGAAACATGATGTGTTCAATATGTATTTGCTGTAGAAGAAGCACCACAATGAAAAATCAGAAATAAAAAAAAAGTTAAGTCGTTTCTATTTCAAACAGGATGACAGAGAACAGTTTAGGCAGTTTAGTCAGTAATAGAAAAGGCTGGCTTTTATTAGTCGATTTAGATAAGGAGAACCTGCTGCCAAACTCCCTGAAGGAAAACATTATTGCCTACAAAGAACATGCTAGAAAAATTTTCATTTTTTATCATAATCCTGTTTAAAGAGTAGTGATCTGCAGCAATGTATAGAGATAGTTAAAAAAATGAGATGTTTTAAAAACTGTGAAGACAAAATGCCAAAGAAGCAACACAGGTTTATTCTGAAAACGCAGCCCTATATACGTTTCTGGAGATCGCGAATAATGTAGCCAGAAGTACGTATGGATGCATTTCATCTTTAAAAGGAATGCAGCGGGGCTGTATGATGCCGTTCCTTTTTGCACTTACCAGCTGACCGCTACCTACTATGGACGACTTTCCGCTGTTACCAGTTTGTCCAGTAACAGGGTGAGAATGTGGTAAAAACTGAAAACCTGGTAAAAGTCAGGAGAGGGCTTTTCTTTTCCTGGATTGCTTTTAAAAACTGTCGGTTGGGTTTAGGGAAGTGGGTGGGCACGCCAATTGGTGCTTTTAAAAACACTATTGGTTGGGATTAGGAAAAGAGAAGGGGGGGGGGGTCAGTCGATCAGTCAGTCAGTGACCTCTGGTGGATTTACCTGAGAACAGCAGGCGCAAATGGCACTCGCAAGAGAAATTTGACATCTCTAAAAGAGTACACAAAGGCCTCTGGTGGATTTGCAAAAACAAAAACTGCAAAAAACCTAACTCCTGGGACGTATTTGGCATATACAGAAATATATATGGCGGTACATTTTCAGAATGAGCCTGGGTTGCAAAAAAGATTAAAAACATGGTCTCCATGGGCAGTGGTATACAAGGCAGCAAGACATCAAAATCTAATGCTTGAAACAGAATCTCTTGATTGAGCGGCATAAATGTACAGTATCCTTCAGCGATTATGAAAAGGAAAGTGACTTGCTTAAGTTTTCAAACAAACAATATAAAAAATCTATCATGTCCTACAACATTACAGATTTGTTTGCTCAGGCAGTAGAATGGCTACAACAATAAAAGAAATAGCTGAAGCACTTAGTGGGTCATCGGATGTTAAAGCCTTTTTGAAAGCCATTGTACTAATGAAACAATTACAGTAGAGTCAGACGACGGAATCCGTCATTAAGTCGTATTACAGGCTGTTAGCTCAAAATTCATTCCGAAGCCTTAAGCACTCTACCATGATTTGAGCTTTGTGACTTGGTGATTTATTCTGCTGGAAGCACCATCATAAAGGATGAACATAGTCAGCAACAATACTCGGGTACAGTTGATGCTCATATTGGTACTAAATAGGTCTAAAGTACTGCAAGAAAATCTCCCATTCATCATATCAGCAACAGCAGTCTGAACGGTTATTTACACCATATCTGACTCTGAATGTCACAGCAGAAATCAAGACTCATCAGACCAGGCAACTTTATTCCAGTCTTCCCGTTTTGCAGAGTCTGTTTGAATGTAGCCTCAGTTATTGACTCTTTCTGTTCTGCAGCTCACTGCATATTTTATAGCGTGTCTGGTCAAGTTTAGAGTCACTGAAATATACTTTCTTCCCCATTCTGATGCTCAGCTTGAACTAAAGGAGCCATATTCACAAAACATCTTAAATTGTTAACTTGCTGATTTAAAAATAAAAATAGTTAGTGTGTCAGTTCTAAATTTTGGACTCCTAAATTGTTGCTCCAAAAGTATTTCACAAAGCATGTAAGTGCTAAAACTAGTTCCTAATTCTGTGAAACATTAGAAGTAATGCAGAGAACTCCTAAGAGCTTTTACTCCAGTGGCTGAGTGAGCATATAGGATCGCCAGTGGGGATCATGCATAGCAGGCACCTATACCCAGAACGTAGGCTGACCAGCAGGTATGCCAACAACGTAACGGGCCATGCACCTGACCCCTCCGCTGAGTCAGATGCTGGGGGCCTCGGAGGAACTCTACTGGGTTCGCCAAGTTGGGAACCCAACTGACAAATCGAGAAAGTGCACGCAGCTGTGTTCGAGAGAAAGATGCGGCAAGAGTTTTACAACACCCAACTGAATTTCCTCAGTCACCAGGGTTTCCCAGCACCCTTGAGGAAACCGGTTTCACTTGCATATTGTAAAATCTTGCAAATGTATTAGGTGTCGCCCAGACCGCAGCTCTACAGATGTTTGTTAGAGAGGTGCCGCATGCTAATGCCCAGGAGGATGCGTCACTACGAATGGAGTACGCTCTCACCCCTGGGGGACACGGCTCACCCTTGCTCAAATAAGTGAGGGAGATGAAATCCACTATCCAGTGGGCCAACCTCTGTTTAGATACGACACTTTCCCTCTGCCGACCACCATAACAGACAAAGAGCTGCTCAGAGGATCTAAAGCTCTGAGTGCGGTCCACATAAATTCACAAAGCGCGAACAGGACACAGCGATAAAAGGCCTGGGTCTGCCTCCTACGCAGGCAGCGCTTGCAGGCTCACTACCTGCTCCTTAAGCGGTGTGGTATAACCAAGGACACATACCTAGACCGGGGTTTCAGGATAACGTGAGAGTAAGCCGGCCCAAATTCTAGGCACGAGTCACTGACTGAAATTGCCTCCAGGTTCCCAACCCTCTTAATCGATTCCAACACAACCAGCAGAGATGTCTTCAAGGATCTCAGCGTAGGTTTGTAAGCACTACAGAGAGATCCCAAGAGGGCATGAGGGGGGGGGGGGGGGGGATATATTTAATTGCCTTGTGCCTCTGAGGAACCCGATGATGAGGTTATGCCTTCCCACAGTGCCGCCATCCACCACATCATGATGAGCGGAGAAGGCAGCCACATAAACTTTCAGTGTGGAGGGCAACAGCCTCCACTCCAACCGATCCTGAAGGAAGGAATGCACAATGCTGATCTTGCAAGTTCGGAGGTCTTCTTAGCGAGAAGCGCACCAATCAGTGAATAGACTCCACTTCAGAGTGTAGGCATGCTTCGAAGAGGGTGCTCTAGCCTAAGTGATGGTATTAACCACCGCCATCGATAGGTTACCTAAGTCTTCCTCGCTGCATCTATGGACCACATATGAAGGTTCCAGAGATCTGGACAAGGGTACCAGATGGTTCCCTGTCCCTGAGACAGAAGGTCTTCTCTCAGAGGGATCTGATATCCAGGTCCGGTTGGGCCAGAGAGGAGCAACTAACAAGACCTGCTCCCTCATGACTTTACCCACCCCATCCGACTGCTCCTTCATCGCCGCGAACTCCTGGGTGAATTCACAGACGGTGTCACTGAACAGGCTATCCTGGGATATGGGCGAGTTAAGAAAGCGAACTTTGTCAACTTCGTGCATATCAGCCAGGTTTATCCAGAGGTGGCATTCCTGGACCAGTAATGTGGCCATTGTCCTTTCCAGGGCAGACGCAGGTGACTTGGTGGTACACAGAGCATAGTCACTTACGGTGCAGAGCTCGTGCAACAAGCCTGGGTAGGAACCACCTTTATGCAGCTGCGCTAGTGCCTGCGCCTGCCCCAGCCCCATGGTGGAAGTTTTCCACATAGCATTGAAGTTCCCCTCCCAATGGGGAACTGTATTTTCATTATAACGCTAAATTACATGAACAGGGGATACCCTTCCAGCTGCAACCCATTACTGGGAAACATCCATACACATTAATATACATACACTAGGGCCAATTTAGCTTAACCAATTCACCCCCATGTCTTTGGACTTGTGGGGGAAACCAGAGCACTCGAAGGAAACCCATGCCAACATGGGGAGAACATACAAACTCCAAACAGAAATGCCAACTGACCCAGCCGAGGCTCGAACCAGCAACCCTGCTGTGGGGCGATTGTGCTACCCACTGCGCCACCGTGAGGCCCTTAATAAACATATTGTTGACATTTAAAAATCGTTGAATATGGCAACATCACTCTAAAAAGTTTCCATCAATAAATCTCTAGCAGGGAGACTACTTTCCTAGTAATTAGTAATATGCCGACATCATCCAGAGCAATGAGGTCAACTCAACCCTCAAATCCTTAGTAAGTTTGTTGCAGCAATTTTGTGAATAAGTTTTAAGAGAATCACATAACCTAAATACTTGTACATCTATAAAATATTCTGTGAATACAGGCCCAGATCATTTTCATCACGTCTGCATCTCTAAATGCATTGAGTTGCAGCCATGTGACTGGCTGATTAGACTTTTGCGTTAAACATGCAGTTGAACAGGCATACCTGATAAAGTGGCCAGTGAATCGACTTACACACGTTTACTTATGCACACAGTAATAACATCAAAATATGTCATCAGATGTTAAAAGTTATTACCAGCTGCTGTAAAATATATAAGCATGGCTATAATAAAATTGACCAGCAGACTGCTTAAAACCAGGACAGATCATATATAGCTCTGTCTCTTCTCCATTTGACAAAGTGTCATTTATTTCTCGAGGGCCTCCGGTCATGAAGTTATTAGCTTGTAATTTACAAGATGTACAGTAATGTTCCATGACTTAATCACAGACAATTGATTTTTGTCTTATTTTGCTGATAATTTGTTGCACATTAAACAAACTCAAAGCTAATAGGCTGGCTATTAGACAATTAGCAACCGTTTATGGAGTATGTGCCGTGTGAGTGGGGTAGGTAGGGTTAGTTGGACCGCTGCTGTCATCTAGTGGTGACATGCGTCATTGCATTATCGCATCGAGTCTGTGTGGGTTTCCTTTGGGTGATCCGGTTTCTCCCACAGTTCAAAGGCACGCGGGATAGGTGAATTAACAAACTAAATCAGAGACAGTGTGTCAATAAAAGAGTGTGTGATGGTTTCACAGCACTCTCAGCCCTATGTTCATGGCAGGAAAGGCATTTGTCGCTAAAACATATTAGCGGTTCATTGTGGTGACCCTCGATAGGGGCAATATGCCAAAAGAAGTGAGTGAGTAATTTACAACGTCGAATCATCGGGGTTTGTACATCATTTGATGTTTTGAGGACATTAACAAAGTTCTGACAAATTTGAAGAAACATCAGATGTTGTTGTAATAAATTATGCTTGCATTCGCATTTTGTAATCAGCTTTTCTTTAATGCTGAGTTTAGATGTGCTGTACAGTTTCTATGATTAATCTATATTTAAAGATTATTTATTAATTGAAACCACATAAATATTCTCCAAAATTAAAGAAAAAAACAACAAAACAAAACTTTTACTCTTGTTGTTCAAGCTAAATACATAAGCATTATATACTGTGTACATGCCAACACATCCACATAATTCTATATCTATATATAGAAAAGAATATCTAATAATTTGACATGCTGTAGAGAAAAATATCATAGATTTCATATTTTGTTTACAACAGATCGAATTTTGTAGCCTCGTCACCCAAAACTTGTTAAAAACAATGCATGGCTTCCACAGCACTGGGATGAAAAAGTGCAGTTTTGATGGGGACATTTTTACCCCTTAAGTTCCTGAAAGGAGCTATTTTTTATTTTTATTTTACATCTTGTGGAAAATAGATTCATGAAAAAACTCGAGGGAGAAATATTAAAAATATGTTTATATTAAAAATGCTGTTTTTATTTAATCAAAACAGCCAAAATTGTCACAAAATATAAAATAACATTTTAAATATTGAGGCACATATTTCAGCTGAAATGATAAATTTTCATACTATTTTAATGGATAATATGCTAACTGGACATTACTGTAATGTCAAATACAACACCACTGTATTAGAATGCATTGTACTTTATGTGTGTTTTGTTGATTTTAGGTCTGTTTTGTTCTATAAATAACAACCCAGACTGGAGCAGATTGCAACACCCTATATTAAACTTCTCACTTTCTGGGTATCAGAAACACACACCCTCTCACACACATGTAGCTCATACTCATACAGGAAGTAAAGACCAAGGCAGATTACAAGAAAGGAAGTGAGACGCAACACATTTTTAAGCTTCTTCTGCAAATATATCTGATGTGTTGTCATGTGTGAAGATGTGCCTCTTCTTTAGGCTTTAAGTTAATCATGGACATCAAGGTGTATTTCACTGCTCACACAACAAACAATTTTCTAGTTAGGTTAATTGTCAATTTACATTCTGTAATATATAGCTATAATAAATGTATAGTAAATGTATAGCTATAGTAAAATGTAAAATTAAGAAACTTTAGCATTTTTTGTCTTTTGTATTAATGTCCTTATTTTTATATTTTACATTTTCATTTTAGCTTGATTTAGTGACAATGGCAGTTTATTTATATAGCACAATTAACAACCCAAGTTGATCAATGTGCTTAAAAATAACTACAAACCACAAGAGTAAATCAAAGACAAAAACAAGTACAAATACAAAAATACCTGCTTAGAAGCCAGTAAAAATATGAAATGAAAACCCCCTCATGTGTTAAAAGCTTTGTCAAACAAGCTTTGTTTAACTTACATTTAAAAACAGACAGAGATGGTGCCAACCTTAGGAAAGAGGCTAATCCTTCCAAAATTTAGGAGTTTTTATTTTCTATTTTATGTTTTGTCACCTGATTATGGTGCAGTAATGGTGCAACAAAGACAAAATTATCTAATATCTCCTTATTGCAGATAATCAGTAATGGATCATTTGATAACGAATAAATAAAGGTAGGTAGTAAGTCATGTAATAGTGAATTAGGTTTTATATACAACATTTATACAACAGTTCTGTCTGGTTCTCGATTCTGATTGGCTGATAGCAGTGCGATATTCTGCAACAACAGCACTCATACAGCCTCCTCACCCTACTGTATTACCTCGCTCACATAGAGTGACAGCAGACCATTTAACTCACTACAGTTTGACAAATAATGCTGCTGTTGGACAATATAATGTACTTTTGAGGATTTTTACTCGAGAATGTATTTGTTTAGATTGCATAAACTTTGCAGTTTATTTATAAGGATAGTGCCTATTTTAAATATTTATAATTTCGGAGAGACAACCCATAATTGCCCATAGCCCATCATTGAAGAAGCAGAATAAAGACGGTTGACGCTCTGCCACAGTATAGCAACAGAGATCACATAATAAGCCCTTAGAGAAGAAAAACTCTGCGTAATTTCAAACTACAGCTGATCAAATTATTATAAACCAGGTAAGTGACTTTCTAAGTCAATCTCTTTCTTTTGTATGTTGTAGTGCTGTATTTATACTATAGTTTTATCTAGTTTTTGCTTTGCTTTGGCTTTTTCGGGGTTAAGATCATGCCGTTCAGCTTTATAATATTAAAATGTGAGCAAAATCACCTGTTTTGTCATCATTTTAGATATTACGCTAGAGAATCATTCCAATACTAGCTTTAAAGTGACTTTTGTAAAGTAGCAATGCAAGTAGCAGTTTCTGCTGCAGATGTAAATGAATGGTGGAAGAAAGTAGTTCCTCATACAAAAGGATTTTTAGACTCTCTGTTTTTTATTTTCCTTTTTATGTGCACGATTATGATGTTGAATTGTTGTATAAACGCAATATCACACTCATAGCAGTGCGATTTGGCTGTATATCAGCGCACGCCTCCCACCAGTGCCGATATACAGCCATATCGCACTGCTAAGAGTGTGATATTACTCATTCAAATGAATGAAATTGAAGGAAATTGAACATGGGAAATATGTTCATGACAATGTTGTTGTTGTTGTTGTTTTTTGCTTTTGTCTTTTAGTTGTTATTTTTTAATTCTAATAACTAATGATTAGTTAACTAATTATTAGTTAACTATTTTTAATACCTAAAATTAAAAAATTCTAATCAAAGAACTTTAAAAATGAGCGGATGGTGTACGATGAAGACGATGTAAATTACAAAATTCATTATTTTTAAGACCCACTCACAAAACACACACACACAAACTACCTTATTTAATAACAAGGTCTATAAATATCATAGTACAGAATATCATCAAATGTAAAATAAAAGGTGATTCCCATTGTTAACACCACATAATTCAGTATTAAAAAGTGTAATATGCTGATGCTGATACAAAACGTCACCTTTGACAGAGTAACCCAATAAGCACTCTCTCTCTCTCAAATGTCAACATCGAGCATTCTTGAGTCAAGCAGCATTACAGTACAGATCACATGCATCCGCCCTGCATCAACCACAGGAAGCCCTTCTCTTATACTGCTGTCTTTCACTGAGCATCAACCCAGAGCAGCGGAAGTGCACACTTCTGTATCAACACACATACAAGTTAAATCTGCTGCTGCCCGTCCCAGAAAACCACCATCTGCATCCTGCCGGACACACAAAGAGGCAAAACCATGATCAAGCGCAAGCTGAGTGAGTATGTTTGATTGGGGACTTCCGGTATTGTGTGGTAAAATGATTCTGATGGATCACTTTACCATGAGGCATTTATAATTGTAGCATATCATTCAAGTGTCTGGTTTGTCATGACTATTAAAGATCAAAATGTCTTAAAGGGGACATATCATACATTTTTTATTTTTATGGGTTTAAGTGCTATAATCGGGTATCTGCTGAATCTTCTGACACAGAAATCGTTATAAAGGATAACGCAGTAGCTGTGTTTTGGTAAGCCTTTTTCTGCAAGAATGAGGAAAAATGAGGTTGCTATAATATTGCAATCCCTAAATCTGCACTCTTCCACTCACAGTGCCAATGCTGCAGTTTAAAGAGCCCCTATTATGGGTTTTTGAAAATGAGCTTCCATGCAGTGTGTAACACAGCAATAAATTAATGTTAACATCTTTTAATACTAAAATGGACCATTGAAATAAAGTGTTACCCTTTATTTTGATGGTCCATTTGAGTATTAGTAGACTGTCTGCTTAATATTTGTTGATACTGACATTCAACAGACATTTAACTGACTATAAGAATCTTTGCAAGTACATGTCAATTTACACTTACCCTAACCCCAACCTGAGAGTCTACTTATAATTTAATTATAATTAGCTGGCATGTAGATGCAATGTAACTTAAATTCAACAAACAGACCATCAAAATAAAGTGTGACCAAAATGCAAAATGCAGATTAGGCACATAACGATAAAGGCATATTTACACAGCAAAGAAGGTAGAGAAACCAAAACATAAATAAGCAAAATGTATTTATCTATTATGGGTGTATTTATTTACACAAACTGTTTAAAGCATCATAGCGTCTTTACACTGAATTCAGAGCATACTCACTTTTGGGCAGCCTTAAATTGGCTGCGTAAGGGGCCGATCGCATCAAATTACTTTTTCTGTTCTGAGAACGTGAGGCTTTTTGTGTTGACAAGACAAAAATAAGTGTGGTGCGCTTTATATGTTGCTAAGCAATGACTGAATCAGCTGCGTATGGACCCTTTACACAAAGCTCGTTTAATGGTCATTGGCATTTTAAATCCTTGAAAGTTTGTAATATTTAGATTTTTTTAAATGTATGAACATTTATATGTATTTATGTATGCATTACATCATCTTGCATCAAATTACACAAAAAAAAGTTTAGTATCTATGGGACAGTAAATTTGACGTTGTTCTCTCTTCTGGTTGTCGTTATCAGTCTTACAACATTTTTATTTTTTCCTTTTTCTGAAAGTCTTTATAACAGTAAGGGAGCCGTAGGAGACGGAAACGGTGTGAATCCAAATGCTGGAGCTTTAATAAACAAACAGCAATTTTCATGCAGAATCGTAGTCATAAACAGGCAAATGTCGGTACAAACGACATGGCAGTCCAAAACAGGTAAACAAAGTCCAAAATCCAAAGTAGCAGTGGTCAAAAGGCAGGCAAAGATCTTAACAACAAGGCAAACACAATAGTAAAGAAAACGCCCGGTAAGGCAGTGGAACTGGCAACACTTCGCAAAGAGAAGGTCTACACTGTGGCTGTTTCTCAATATGCGTTCTTCAGCAGTCTTGCGTCCTCGTGTTCTCGTGTAACGTAATCATCATCCGCCGAAGTTCAGTTCCAATACTCATGACCGCAAGAACAGAGGACGCGTGAAAGCTCCCGGATGTGTTCTCGGTATCGAGGATGCACCGATGCAGACTTGAGCACTGAACTCGCTCTAGAAGTCCCAAAAGTCATTGCGACTGGAGGTGGAAAGCGCAGCATTTTATATAGATTTATTATTAAAGTTCAGAGAAGCACTTATTTATCTCAGGAGTTTCCCTAAATGAGACGGTGAAAGTAAACATTACCATGAACGTCTTAATAAGGGCATAAACACATTAAGGGTGTTTGTTTGTTGAAATTCGTATTAAAATATTTTATTTGTGATGAACAGCATATAATTTTAAAGTCTTTATGCAGAGTATATATTGTGAAACAATAAATAAAAACAATAAATCGTTGTATGAATGATGTAATGTTTAAATATTTTCAGTTAAAGATGTGTGAGGGTCATGTGACCATCAGGAAGAACGCAGCATCTCATTCCTCACAGGACGCGCTCTCTGTCCTCGCGGTCTCCCGAGTTCGTTCTTCCGATGTGACCTGGCAAGACCGGTCTCCACAAGAACACGAGTCCATTCTCTGCGTTCTTGGAATTGAGAAACAGCCTGTGTTTTTATATATGTTGGTAACAGGAAGTACCACCGAGGAAGTATACTAGTCAGTATACTGGAGAGAGCTCCCTCTGGTGGTGGGGTGAATGAGACTCTGCCTCATTCGTTACAATAACAAGTTGTTGTTATTTTTTATTATTATTTCAGCAAATAGAATTGTATATATATATATATATATATATATATATATATATATATATATATAT
>CAIGQQ010038783.1:3390506-3432531 GCA_903798035.1 Danio albolineatus | reverse complement strand
TATATATATATATATATATATATATATATATATATATATATATATATATATATATATTTGCTGTACTCTCCGATTCAATGTGCTTAAAAACTATGGCGACTTTCACTACTGAGAAACCCGTGAATGTGAAAAGGGTTTTGGTATTTGGTATGGGTATTGTGAGTGAGCGCTGCTGAGGATATTTTTATAGTTATAATGTTTAATAAAAGACAATGAAAAGAATGACAGACATAGCTCACTTTTTCCATGATTTTTTTTTCGACTGCAGGCACACAGTGCGCAACGGCAAAAAAAAAAAAAAAAACACACAAAACGCTCACAGTCATTAGATGAGCCTCTCATTGCAAAGCGTGTTCAGTAAGATCAGGATCTTAAGATGACAGTAACAGTAGTATTGGTAACCTAGCAAACAACAGTAAAAATGGAAAGCATAATGGAGGTGTAAAGTCTGCTACAGCAAAGAATATTTGGCAAACCTGTTTCCATCTATGATTGTTCGCATGAACCTTTTCTCACACAAAAGCACTTCAACATTCACACAGAAAAAAACCTGACATTTTGGCCGTGCAAGATTTGTTTGTTTTGTTGTTTCTGTCAGAATAGTTTGAAAAGGCTCTGCCCTCTTCTGGAAAGCAACAGCTCATTTGCAATTAAATTGACAGATACAAATATGATGTGATTTTACTCAAACTTAATAGAGGCAACTTTGACAAGCTATAGTAAATCATTTGTGGGGTGTTTTAAAATGAAACTTCATAGGCACATTCTGAGGATTCACTTAACTTATTATCAAAAGAAACATAATACATCCGCTATCATCAAGTGGCTTTGACTTTATTGATTTTTTATAATAGCTTTAAAGGCTAATGCTCCTCTCTTGGCTCATGAATGTTTGTGTATTTGAAAGCACTGGTGCAAAGAACGGAGATAAGTTTTTAAGAGGCTTTTTGTTGTTTTGCTCCACATGCCTGGAGGTAAAGCCAAAGCCAGAATCACGCTGAATGAAGACAGTGTGGGAATACCATAATGACATTTGGGGATTCAGCAGCACAAAGCAAATGAATGTACTGCAGACGAGATCAATATAAGCTGAATTGAACATCGACCAGGAGAAAACAAACTCGTGATGAAAATAAAGGTTGTTTATGTCAGATTAGTTTCAGTGTTATGAGGTCAAAAAAGAGCAAAGTATATAGGCTATATGGAGAACAGGGAAGTAAGACACTTTGCTATACTGTTGTAAAAATGTGTACTCTTTTTTTACAGAAAAACAGAAGGTTTTTAGTTAGAGGCATGAAACCTGAAATCAATTTAAAATATTTAAATGATTGTATTTTTTTAATTTTAAAGAGTCACAGCTCCATAAAATAGTTCACATTTTACAGTCACAATATCAAATATGTCAGCAAGATTTATAATTTATAAATACAGTAATAGCAAACATAGTAAACATACAAATTACTAAGTTGTAGTTGTAATGTAGTTGACGGGCGCAATAATAATAGCACAATCGTCACACAGCAAGAAGGTCGCTGGTTCGAGTCATGGCTGAGTCATTTGGCATTTCTGTGTAGAGTGCATGTTTTCCCCGTGTTCATGTGGGTTTCCTCTGGGTGCCCCAGTTTCCCCCGCAAGTCCAAAGACGTGATATAGGTGAATTAGTTAAGATAAATTGTCAGTAGTGTATGTGTGTGAATGAGTGTGTATGGAAGTTTCCCAGTGATGGGTTGCAACTGGAAAGGCATCCGCTGCGTAAAACATATGCTGAATAAGTTGGTGGTTCATTTCGCTGTGGCGACCCCAGATTAACAAAGGGGCCGAAAAAGAAAATGAATGAATGAATAAATAAAATTGTAGTTGACCCAACAAAAAATTAACTGAACAAATAAATCTGCTGATTATTTCATTTTGGTTCAAATCTACACACACACACACACACACACACATGCTGTGTTTTATTTTTTTATTATTTATATTTTTAAAATGTCATATTCATTATATCAGTGTTTCCCAACTCTGTTCCTGGAGGCACACCAACAGTACATATTTTGGGTGTCTTCCTTTATCTGACCCATTAACTTCAGGTTTTGAAGCCTCTTCTTATGTTCTGATGAGTTAATTCAAGTGTGCTTGATTAGGAAGAGGTTGAAAATGTGTACTGTTGGTGTGCCTTCAGGAACAGGGTAGGGAATCACTGCATTCAATCATATTACGTTTATAATTTTTTGTTAGTAATAATTTTTGTTACACTTAATAGCTGTTGGTGGTCTTCTGTAATCATTTTACTTTACATTTAAATTCAGTCTCAATCTAAAATGTGCACTACAAACACACATGCCACATATGATCTGGGCAAAATACGTAAAAACTCAACTGTTGGGTTAAAAACTTAATTAAAAATGTAACTCAGTGAGTTGATTTGGCCAAATTTGGGTCAAAGTCTATAATTTTATACAGTATGGGTGTAAAACCATTTCACAGACAATCTCCACAATCCAATTCACCACATTCTCCAGATATTCACAAGAACTACATCAATATTAATAGCCCAATATGTTATTCAGTTCAGTCTGTCCGATGTCTGAATAATCTCAGCCTGGACCAAACAGCTGAACTAGACAAGAAAACAAAACCAAAATGGGGTTAAACATTGATAGTCCTCTGTGAGCTATAATTATTAAGATAAATGAACATAAGCTCCAACAGTGATAAAGAAAAAATAAAGCTTTTTTTCAGCGACATGTTAAGATAAAGCTTTATTTTGAGAGTCGCCTTCCTGTTTTCACAGAATCTTAATTTCCTCCCCCGTTCATCATTATCACTGCTCTGCAACCACGCCATCATCATTTTAATCAGTCAGAAATATTCTGGCTTCGTTTATGAGAAGCCGACTTGCTCAAATGGTTGTTTTAGGGACTAAAGGGACCAATGAAGTTTTCCCACAGACAAGGTCAGGGCTTGTATGTTTACTTAAGAGCCTGCATATTTCGTTCTCACATTAAAGGAACTCTTGGAATGACAGGGTGCACAGCAGACGCCACAATCTCTCCTTTTTCACCACAGAACGCTTCATAAAACTTAAACCTGTGTTTCAACATGCGCAAAATGTTTTCTCCTTTCTTAGGCTTCAAGTGGTTTGGTAGCCTCACCAACCTCCGGCGGAAATCAGATTCTCAGAAAGATGCCGAATCAGTCAAAGAAGTGTCTACCGACGACATGGGCATGCATCCACGCAGCCCGAGCTACGCCACCTCCAGTGAAATATACACGCACATGGCCACCATGCCGCGCAATTCAAAGAAGGACAAAAACTCGAAGAAGAGCAAGTCCAAAGATAAGGCCAACCTCACTCGGAGTCAAAGTTTGAGACCGGACCATGTGGTTGAATCTCCTCTCCTCAGTGTACTTTCTGGAAAGGGTCTGGAAGTCCTGGAAAACCCCATTATTGAAGACAAGACGGCTCACATCCAGAATCGAGACCTTCCACCTCCACCAAGTGTGGACGGGCACTCAACAAAGCTGGAAGATGAAAATAAGAAGGTGGAAGTGAACTCCAAACCTCATGTTGATCCATCGAATGCATGTCTAGAAGCTTCATCAGAACTTTTTCTGAGCCAAGAGTCAACAGTCCAGCCAGCGTTGCCCAAGAAGAGACTTAAAGATGGAGACACATTGATGAAGGACATTGAGGGGCTCAATGAAGACGGTGACTTGGATAATTTGCCTCAGAAGAATGGCAGTCAAATGGAGAATAAGATAACAGTAGAAGAAAATGCTTATATAGGATCAAACTATAAACTTGACGGCCAGGAGGAGAAGGAGTTTAACAGGTAAGAATCAGCCAAGTTCGTTGAATCTTGATTATCATTGTTTGTTTCTGCCTACCTATTTTCCGTACATAATCTTGTGTGTGTTTATAAACAATGTGTATAATAATGTTGTATCATGCTCATAACAACATTCATGTGACATTAAGTTCTAAAAGCAATTTCCCAGAAACAATGTGATTCAACTGTTTGGTAAACAAACTACAAGTTAAAATTACCTTACTTAGATTTTAGAAACAAATATATCTGAAGTGATTTTCTATACTTATGTTTCACCATTGAAAAACCAACCAGCGCAATATTCCTGATCAGAAACATTCAGGGGTTTGAACAAATCAGTTGAATGACTCAGTGACCACTTTGAGTAATACTGACAATAATTATAATTGATATGAAATATATATGGGTGGCACAGTGGTTAGCACTGTCGCCTCACAGCAAGAAGGTCGCTGGAGAGTCCCGGCTGGGCCACTTGGCATATCTGTGTGGAGTTTGCATGTTCTCCCTGTGTTTGCATGGGTTTCCTTCAGGTGCTCTGGTTTACCCCACAATCCAAAGAAGAAATTGACCATAGTGTATGAGTGTGTGTGTGAATGTGAGAGTGTATGGGTGTTTCCCAGTACTGGGTTGCAGCTGGATGGGTATCAGCTGCGTAAAACATATGCTGGAATAGTTGGTGGTTCATTCCGCTGTGGCAACACCAACCAGGGACTAAGCCGAAGACAAAAATTAATGAATTAAATGAATTATGTAGTATACTTCGGGATATAAGCATGGTTTTGGGTTTGATTTGCTTTAAAGCGGTGGTTAAGGAAAGTTTACCAAACAAAAAGGTTATCACTGAATAGGCTACTGCAACTCTCATTAGTGATGGGAAGTTCGGATCATTTTACTGACTCGGATCTTTAAGTCTCGTTCATCGAGATGAACGAATCTTTTTTCGAGTCATTTCGTTCAATTCGTTTAATTTGCCAATATATTATTAAACTGTGAATTGCTTCCAAACACATGTACAACTAGCCCAAATGTTGATCACACTACAAACAAATCATAAATAGAATGCTTAAGAGAAAATAATCATTCACTGTTTGCCTGCTCTTTTGTCTATGAAGATATTTTTGCCTCTTTGCTCAGCTCACCTCTTCATGTCTTCAAATTTCAGTGGTTCGTTCACGTCACACGGACAGTCCATATAATCTCAACCAATGTACACAGTCTGAGCCGAAAGGAGCCATGATTAGTTCACCTTTCGAGTCTTCTGGTTCGTTCATCACGTGACAAAATGTAACGAGACATGACTCAGACCAAGGACTCGGGAGCTGAACAGTTCAAATCTGTTTCCGGCTCTAAATGCATACGATTGGCTTCTATGTCATTCACGTGTTGAACGACTCGGACCGAGGACTCGGGAGGTGAACAGATCAAATCTGTTTCCGGCTCTAAACGCATATGATTGGCTTTTGTCTTTCGCGTGATGAATGAATTAAAAGACTTGAAAAATGAACGAAACCTGCACATCTGTGCGCATGCGCGGATGAACGAATCACTCCCTTAGAGGACTCGTCGTTCCCGAGTCATATTAAAGATTCGTTCAAAATGAACGAATCGTTCAAGAACGACCCATCACTAACTCTCATGCAGTCAAAAAGGCCTTTTATGAGTTGCTATGATCATATTTATGTTGAACATTTACGAATCACACAACCGAGAGTACAGTTTCTTCCTTTTTATCAGCATGATCTCTATTACATTTTTATTTTTTTTGAAGAATTACAGTACGTTTGTTCTCTGCTCATTATTCTCTGTTTCACAATCAAAAAAGTTACAAAGCCAGAGCAGACAGCAGCGCATATATCAGAGGCATTGTTTTGTTCCTGAATTAATTCGTTTTTTGTTTTTTTAAGAAATAAGCTGAATCAATGATCCATTCACATGGACTAAATCTTGCTTTGTTTCAAAGCAAATCAGATGTTTTAAATGAACAGTTTGAATTTTGAGTTGCATGAATTTCAATGAATGATTCAGTAAGGAAGGGCTATTAACTTCTTGCAGTTTAAGGCCACACATGATTATCACCTGCATTTTTTAGATGTTTTCAATTATCTCGTGGTTTGTGTCCAGCCTTAATCATGACACGAGACATTACACATCAACAATAATCATGCGCGATAATCACCCTGTGCAAGAGACTTTAGTGTTATGCTTACAGTATTTAGGTCTATCCATGAATAAATCTGCCAAGGTACCAGCACAAATACAGACCCAAAAATAGTGTAATTATCATATATACACATCTTCGCATGATGATATTATTATGCTATTTGAATTTGTAATAAAGTTGTGTGCCTACAAAGTTTGGTAACAGGAGTGACAAAATACACATAAATAATAACAAAAATAAATTACTAAGTAACATTTAACAGCAATATTGCTGTTTCTCTAACTCTGCTAGATAGCACTGCACCTTGCATCTCTGCAATGTTCCTGGAATACACTTCCCAGAAACACCTGCACTCGTTACACCCACACCTGCTACATTTCAACATTAAAGAAAAACTCCACATACTCCGAGTAGTATGTCCGAATTCATAGAATTTGAAAAACAGTATGCGAGAACTACGCGGATAACCTACTACTTTCGGCAAGATTCTAAAGTGTGCATCCGTGAATTCATGAATGGGAGAGAAGAATTCATGAATGGGAGTAAAGCAACACAACTGACGTGGGTAGGTCACGTGATCACAAAATGGCTCATGTAGGACATGCAAGTTCCATTCATACTACTCACATTCATACTGTTTAGAATGTGTTTTTTTAACGGTGGGGTAGTAAATTCAAACGCCGTACCTACTGAGTAGTAGGCGATTTTGGATGCAGCCTCACTCCTGACAAATGCTGTATCTGAAATCGCCCCTATGCGCTCATTAGATTTTAAGATTAGATTAAAGTTTAAACTTCCTGGTAGATATTTAACACTTAGCAAGCAGTCTATTAGTGATGCAACTAAGACTTTGGACATCTGCCATGTATACAAACACTAATTAAATAATATATTATTGTGAAATTACATCGATAGGATTGTGCTTTAGATGGCATCTTGTGGTCAGACACAGAAATTAGTTTAGTTCGCAAACTCTCACAGTGCATATTATTTATTATAATTTGACAGTGACGAAGGAACGCGGCCAGATGTAGCAGAGTAAGAGTAATGATTTTTCTCTAATAATTTACTCGAGTTAGAGTAAGTACACATTTTTAAATGTACTCAAAAAGTACACGTTACCCAACAATTTTACTCAAGTAAATGTAACGAAGTAAATGTAACTTGTTACTACCCACCTCTGTATATTATGGATATTTTCTATTTGTTGAGAGTTGTACACTCGTTATATGAGTGTTCTCCTTGTTCCTGTTTCATTTTTTTGCCCTTAGACTGTTTATTTAATGATTGATTACTGCCTTCCTTGACCTTTTTCTGTTCACTGCTTTTTGGGATTATCTTAGATACTGGTTTGTTTTATTTATTTTGACCCTGCTCGTTTTGACCATCCTTATCTATAATAATAAACGGCAATTGGATCCTCATTTCTGTCATCATGCTCTTGCACGTACAGTAACAGTGTCCATATTTTTATTGACCAACTTAAAAAAGGTTAAAACCCATCCAAAGTAGAATACATTACATCCTTTGCAATACTGGCTCTGGTATATTGTACGTATAGATTGATGCCAAGCTTGATACGCTCTCATGAGACAGAGGCTGAGGAAAGAGCATTTCTATGATTCCCTACTCTGTGCATTAGGACATGGATTTCTGCTTATCTAAAAGGCAGCAGATACTTTTTTAGTGAAATCGTTTTATATATGGAAATGTAAAAAATACCATAATAATAAATATCCTATGTAAATTATTAATTGAATTATTTGGTCAAACTGTGTTTTGAGTCGCACTCATCAATTCTCATTAGTCACATTAGCGGGCAGCAGAGAGCAACAGGGTGAACCGGGATTCAGAGGAAAGCTGTGGTTCATTCTTCTCAGCTTCCCAAAGGAACTTGACTGGCCAAGTACATGATAACACATACTAGGGGGATTTTAATCAACATCTTCAAATTTGGATTAAATGTTTTTTTTGTAAGTTGTTTGAGTATGAAGTTGTACAAGGATTTAAGGTGAGTTTGTAATTGACAGTGTGTTGTATGTGTTGCAGTTGCTATTTTGCTACTATAAAAAGTCTAATAATTTCCATGATCTTTCTATAGTTTTTGATTCTATTTTGATGACAGTTGTGGCTAAATTGCATGGTATTTAGCTTTATTTATGATATTTTATTCATAGTTTATCTACACTGTGGAGAATTCATATTTGAATTCATTATAGTGTTTACCAAAGTGTATTATGGCCTTATGGTGTAGTTGTGATATCAAAAGATAGTGCTTTCTTACTTTGTGATATGACATGGCAAACAACATTATTATTATTATGGTAATGTGAACAGCATTTTAATTCAGACATACTGCAGCTTGTTATAATTAGATTGTACTTGGTCAGAGCTCATTATAAATGACACCTGGTTTGTTGTTTGCAAGCAAGATCTTTTCCCTGTTGCTTGCACAAACAGCTGAAGGAAGATAATGATGTGAGGTCAGCCTGCACATCTGGAGGATGTGAGAAATGTCTTCAGGAAACCGTGTGTTAGGAGTCTTCCTGCTTTTGTGTACAGTGTCTGCAATCCTCAACACCACTGCTTTTACGAAACTTGAACATGGCCTCACTACAAATTAAATCAATTTTTGGTTTTAAAATGGTTTTAAAACAAATGAATTATCAATGTTTACTTTTTTAAAGGTATAGCAAGAAAGTTAGTAATAAATCTTTTATGAAAAACTAAATGTTTTCGAAAACTGCAAATGAACATTAATTTTGAATAAAAAATACACTAAAGGAACCACTGTATAAATATATACTGTGTATATATATACTGGTGTGAAAAAGTGTTTGCCCCCTTACGGATTGTTTGTCACAATTTCATGTTTCAGGTTTTCAAACAAATTTAAATTTTAGTCAAAGGTAGCACGAGTGAATACATTATGGAGTTTTAAAAATAAGTTTTTTTTTATTGTTTTAAGGGAAAAAAATATCCAAAACTACAAAACCCAGTGTGAAAAAGTGTTTACCCCCGGTTAAAGCATATTTTATCTCCGGTTTATCGCACCTGAATTCAGTTTTTCTAGCCACAACCAGGCCTGCTTACTGCCACACAAGTTAGCAATCAAGAAATCACATAAATAAAACATGCCTGACGAAGTAGACCAAAAGATCCTCAAAATCTTTATCCAAGTAAATTCAAAACAGATGAAACAGATACCTTGGCTTTATTTCGATGGTCCATTTGAGTATCAGTAGACTGTCTACTTAACATCTGTTGTTACTGACATTCAACAGACATTTAACTGACTATAAGAAACTTTGCAAGTACATGTCAATTTACACTAACCCTACCCCCAACCCTAACCCCAACCTAACAGTCTACTTATAATTTAATAAGAATTAGTTGCAATGTAATTTACATTCAACAAATGGACCATCAATATAAATCTTCCAGACTGGAAAAGGCTATACATCCATTTTAAGCTTTAGGACTGCAGAGAACCATATTGAGAGCCATTATCCACAAATTGCAAAAACATGAAACAGTGGAGAACCTTACCTGAAATGGCCAGCTGACTAAAACTACTCCGCGAGCCCAGCAACATCTCATACAACAGGTCACAAAAGGCCCCACAACACCATCCAAAGAACTGCAGGCCCCAGCTAAGGTCAGTGTTCGTGGCTCCACTATAAGAACGATTTCATGGCAGAGTTCCAAGACGAAAACCACTGCTGAGCAAAAACAACATAAAGGCTTGTCACAGATTTTACAGAAAACATCTTGATGATCACACAGTTTTTTCAGGAAAATACTCCATGGACTGATGAGACAAACACTAAACATTTTGGAAGGTGTGTGTCCCATTTTGTGCGGTGTAAAAGCAACACTACATTTCAAAAAAGGAACACCAAAACAACAGTAAAATGTGCTGGTGGTAGTGTGATGGTCTGGGGTTGTTTTGCTGCTTCAGAACCTGGAAGACTTGCTGCAATAAATGGAACCGTGAATTCTGTTTTTTTACCAAAAATACAGAAGGTGAATGCTTGGCAATCAAGCTGAAGTTAATTTGGGTTCTGCAGCAGAACAATGATCCAAAGCACACCAGCAAATCCAGTTCTGAATTGCTGAAGGAAAAACAAAATGAAGACTTCGGAGTGGCCTAGTTAAAGTCCTGACCTGAATCCAATTGAGATGCTTTAGCATGATCTTAAAAGACAGTTCATGCTCAGAAACCCTCCTGTGTGACTGAATTACTTCAATTGCAGAATTGCCAAAATTCCCCCACAGTGCTGTAACAGACGCATTGCAAGCGGGCCAAAAATAATTTATATCTTAAATTGACAGCACAGCTTGTATGATGACTCTCGTCCATGTTCTGTCCAGTTAAAAAAAGAGAAAGGAATAGAAAAAAGAAAATATCTGGCTAAATTGAAATCTAAACTTCTGTACTTATTTTTAAATTAAGACAATTAAATTGAAATGAACATTCAATATATTAATCAAATTCAAAAATTGACAGACTTAGATTACATACTTTTGCAGTTATTTAGCAACAATGACAAAGGGTTCTGTCAATCTGTTACCATAGAGACAATAACCCATGTGCTCACACCGTTTCATCATACTAGCACATTGTTTATCACTGGTAGATTATAAACGTGGTACAGTAAAATATTTAAACGCAAGCATGTTAATATAATCCATATAACATATCAAACCGTTAATCAAATAAAAACAACCAGTGGCAAATAGCTAAAAGTAGCCAACATGGCAACCCTGCTGACCCATGGCAAGGTTTTTCCTTCATCTGGATATTTTGCTGCAGTGTAAACCTGCATTCACACCACAAGATGTCAGTGTAAAATTCAAGAATTTGGCTTTTTGAAGGACATTTGCTTTCTATCTTGTTTAGACATCTGTGCTGCTCTCATTGCTGTGTTTCAGATCATAAACTCTTTGTTCAACACAGTTTTTAATTTGAATCATCAAGACTAAAGAGTCTTTTCAGAGTTTGGCAGTTCTGCTTTTCTGAAACCTTTCCCATGCTGAAAGCAGTTTTCTTTCTGATTTGACAGTAAATTTGATGTTGCTCATTTATGAGGCAGCTTTATTTAGAACAATTTTTACAATCAAAGCAAGTTATCCTCACATGCGTTCTCTGATAGTATTTTTGCTATACGATGCAGATACACTGACTTCCTCTTCACCTAAAAGTTTTTTTTCTGTAAAATTGGAAAGTCCAGTGGAGTTAGTCACACTTTTACACAATGAAGAATTTATTTTCTTTCTCAAGCATCTTTTCTTCATTTTTTTGAAGCAAAAACAATAACCCATGTGAATAGTTAAAACATTTTTTCACAACCTGAAACATCAGTCCCTCCAGTATTTTGCAGGGACATTTTTCATAATTGCAGCCTAAAAAAATGGTTTTACGGCATTGGTTGCTTCAACTCTTATGGTTTTTTATTAATTTATTTATTTCATTCATTCATTTTCTTTTCAGCTTAGTCCCTTTATTAATCGCCACAACGGAATGAACCGCCAACTAATCCAGCATTTGTTTTACGCAGCGGATGCCCTTCCAGCTGCAACCCATCTCTGGGAAACATCCATACACACTCATACACTACGTACAATTTAGCCTACCTAATTCACCTGTACCACGTCTTTGGACTTGTGGGGGAAACCGGAGCACCTGGAGGAAACCCACGCAACCACGGGGAGAACATGCAAACTCCTATTTATTTATTTATTTATTTTTTTGTAAAAAAACAAATCTTTCAAAAAATTGACTCCCAAATCCTGGAGGGACTAAGTTTATGTAATGTGACTTATATAGGCTGAATGTTGATTTAAAGTACTGGGCCTTTAAGAGTCCTCCCTGCCCACCACGTGCCTGTCAGCATGCCTCAATTTCCACCCTTGGCTGCGTCAAACAGACAGACGTAAAGGAAGCAGATCTCACGTAATGTTTGTGAGAAATATTTATATATTGAAATATTATATATAATGTCGTTACAAAGTTTACGCACGCACGCACACGCACGCACGCACACACACACACACACACACACACACACACACACACACACACACACGCACACACACACACACACTTGCACTCATTTTACAAGCAAATGTGATAGGGTAAAGGTTAATATCCACTGCTGTATGGATATCCTTAATGTTAATGTACAAAATAAACCTTATTTAACGTCAACAAACCGGGATTGAAGCGTCTTCTTTATAATTGTGCTGACACGCGGCTGTGGTAAAGAAGTAAAGCTGAAGTATATCGCTGTAATTCATTATACAATTACAATGTTTTAAACACATGTTAAACTTGCAAAACTCACTCTTCATCACATTTGATGATGATTGAAAATCCTAGCGAACTGAACAGACCTTTTATTCCCAGTTGCTTTGCGCAAGTCCTGTCTTGTTGATATAAATATATGCGTTACTACGGAGACACGCTAATACCATACACAGCTGTAAATCAATTCGGTGGGGGGAGGGCACTCAAGTTGTTGGTCGTTTTTAAATTGAAAAAAAAAAAAAAGATTGGGTGTGTTTATATCACCTAAATATGACGGCAAAAAAAAAAAAAAGAAAATTTATTCACAATTTACAAATTTTATTTGACTCAATCTATACCAGGGGTGCTCAATCCTGTTCCTGGAGAGCTACCTTCCTAGAGATTTCAGTTGCAACCCATATCAAACACACCTTCCTGTAATTATCAAGTGCTGATTGAATTCTAGCTAATTAATTGGTTCATGTGTGTTTGATCAGGGCTGAAGCTGAACTTTGTAGGAAGGTAGATCTCCAGGAACAGGGTTGAGCACCCCTGATCTATACACATTTTGGTTAGTTCCATTGTCAGTTAGCTTGATAAAAGGAGCAATAACAACAGTAAATTTGACAGTTAAAGCAAATTAAATTCTTATTTTTTTATCTTTACTAAATTATCATTCATTCCTTTCCTTCGGCTTATTCCCTTTATTCATCAGGGGTCGTCACCGTGGAATGAACCGCCAACTTGACCAGCATATGTTTTACACAGTGAATGCCCTTTCAGCTGCAACCCAGTACTGGGAAACATCCATACACATTCATTCACACACATACACTACGGCCAATTTAGTTTATTCAATTCACCTATACCACATGTCTTTAAACTTTAAACCGGAGGAATACCAAGCAAACACGGGGAGAACACAGAAATGCCAACTGCCCAGCCGGGACTCAAACCAGTGACCTTGCTGTGAGGTGACAGTGCTAACCACTGAGCCACCGTGTCACCCTAAATTATTCATTCATTCATTCATTCATTTTCTTGTCAGCAGACCCTTTATTAGTCTAGGGTCACCACAGTTAAATGAACTGCCAACTTGTGTTTTACTAGATAATTTTTTTACCATTATTTTAATGGAATTTTATGTAAAATTATAGTACTAGAATTGTTGCTAACATTGTATTTATATACTGTATCTCATCTTTATGTGGGTGGGTGTGCAGCAGTTTTCTTACTTAAAAATTTAATGCTATTTGAAAACAAATGCTACTTTGGCCATGGCTTTCAAGTGGTTCCAAACCTCACGTTTTGATTCTCTGTTAAAGATATTCTGTTGAATGTTTGAAACCCACAGCCATTGACATCTATAGTAGGAAATAATGGAAATCAATGGCCATTTGCTTCCAACATTCTTTAGAACATCGTCTGTTGTGTTCCACATAGGGAAAATGGTTTGGAAGAGGTGGAGAGGGAGTAAATGATGCCAGAATCTTCATTTTAGAGTGAACTATCCCTCTGATATGACCATTTCAATTAGTTTTGGAATAATAAGAACTATCAGATTACTTTGCAAAGATGCTCTATCTCTTTACTTCCTGTTTTTGGTCCAACCTCATTACATCCATGTTATTGATGCGGTATTTCTGTAAATACAGTTTCACTTCCTTTGAATGTAAAAGTATAGGGTCAAGTTCCTCTTATTAAGCATCTTGCGGCATGTGAAGAAACAAAACAGGTGTGGTAAAAAATAACTTGGGCTTGCAGAGATGGAGCTCGGGATCAATTTTCAATACTTACAATTTGATAATCACATCTGATAAACCACATTCTCAAACATTTTTTTAGCATGACTCACCGATTAGCAATAAATACTGATTTATAGCATTTATTAGCATGGCCTTGTGTATAATATATCATATAAGAGTTTTGTATAATTAAACAATGTTGTCAATATGTTTCTTTTCGCAGTCAACTGGTCATCACAGAAAACCAGGGAGAATATGTGGAGGTAAGACTGTTTTCTTTATAGCAAGAGGTAAAGTGTGTTTAAACTAGACAATCTCTCATCGTTAATAGGAAGAAGCAGGAAAGAATATTCTTAAGATCTGTCTGGCCTTTGATTCAGGCTATATTTTTAGACTTTCTCCTGACAGCATGCTGAATATGGCTGTTTCATGCTTAATTAGGCAAAATCCCTGTATTCATTAACTAAAAGCACCATTTTAGATGTAATAAGAAATTAATCTAATGAGTTCCTTTGGAATGTGCTGATTTGGTACAAATTAATGTCCTTCCTAGCCCTGTCCTTATTTGCAGTCATTAAGATATTAGATTCTCCATTTAATTGCTGTGTAGCGAACTCTGACACCTCAAGATGGCGCTGCAAACTGGCTTTTAGTTCTTGGAGAGAAAGGAGAGAAGCAAACTTCAAAACATTCATTCATTTTCTGTCTGCGTAGTTATAAGTGATCCCCACAGCGGAATCAGGAAATCAGAGTTGAAAAATCAACTTCAAAACAAACTTTCTTATTTATACTCACTGTGTAAAATACAAACACAAATAATAAACTTCCTACATGCATTGAATTTTTTGTGCAAAAAAAATGTTTTTTTTTTTGTTGTTGTTGTTGTTGTTAAATCAATTAATACTGATCATTCTCAGTGGTTGCATTTAACAAATAATTGTTTTGTTTCTTTAAACAGTCATGAACAACTAGTCAGTAACATTAATTGACGTATGGGTTTTCTGTAGAGGCTCTTGGTTTATTTCAAGTCTCAACATAAATAATTATATTGTGATTCTGTTAATTCATTAGTTGTTCCATATTGATTTATTAAAAAATAATCGTATTGGCCATTCATTTACTAAAGTTTATTAAAAAGAACCTAGAGTATGGTATGTGTGTGTTCACAAGACAATGACATATAACACCAAATCAGTAAACGTTGGGACAGTATGGAAAATACAAATAAATAATTTAGAAGTGATTTCTAAATTTACTTTGACTTTATTGCAGACAATACAACAAACATTTAATGTGTTCCTCCTGATTTAATTATTTACATACACATTTCAAAAAACACATTTCAAAAAAGTTAAACCGTAAAGAATTTACCACTTTGTAATGTTGCCATTGCTTTTTACAACACTTAAAAGACGTTTAGGGAGGGAAGACACCAAATGATGAAGTGTTTCTGGTGTAATTTTGTCCTTTTCTTCCTGCAAACAAGTCTTAAGGTATAGGCAACAGTACGGGGTCTTCGCTGTCAAATTTTGTGCTTAAGAATGCACCAGACATTCTCTATTGTAGACAGGTCGGGACTGCAGATAGGACAGTCAAGTACCTGTATCCCCTTTCTCCACAGCCAGGACTCTGTAATGTGTGCAGAATATGGCTTTGCATTGTCTGAAATATGTCTGGAAAAGAACTGCACATTTCTGTACATTTCAGCATTAATGGTGTCATCACAGAAGTGCAAGTTACCTGTGCCAGGACACTGACATAATCAATACCATGACAGACTCTGGCTTTTGGACTTGTAGCTGGTAACAATCTGGATGATCCTTTTCTTTTTGTTTTGAAGCACACAGCGTCCATTTCTCCTAAAAAATACCTGAAATGATTCATCTGACCACATTACATGTTACCACTCTGTGATATCTATCCCAGATGCCCAGAAGTCGACGGCACTTCTGGACACTGTTAACCTAGGGCTTCCTTTTAGCACAGGACAGTTTTCAGAAAAAAAAATACAAAAACGGAAATTTACAAATAAATGAAGTTGACCAGACAAAACATGGAATATTTTGTGTCCATATTGTCTGCAATTAAATACAAGTCGAAGTAAATTAGGAAATTACTACTTCCTTTTTTATTTGTGTTTTCCCATATTGTCCCAACTTTTTCTGATTTGGGGTTGTACTAAAATGGAGATCCGCTAAAGCACATGCGCACACACGCACACACACAAGCAGATTTTATTTAAAAAACTGTATTGTGTTATCTGTGATACCAATTGTGTCAATGGTACCACAAATGTATCAATTGTAAGAATGCCAATTTGTGAAAACGGTGATGTTGTATACATGCATATTACTTGTTTAGTCTACTACTTGCTTAGCATGTTTACTATTACATACATTATTTGATTAGGAGTGCAAGTACTTGACTTCCAAACCAGAAATGGCAGACTATAGGACTGTGTTTGTGTGTAGAGGAATGTGAATATGCATAGGTGTATAGTGTATATTGTTTCTTTGAAAACAAAGTGACCTGCCATGCATAAAAAAGCATTTTATTTTATTATTATTTATTTTTACACGATTTTGTGAAAACAGAGATCATTTCTGACTATGATGTCAACTGTTGTCAAACAAAAGGAAGAACATTTGTAAACATATAAACATCCTAATTTGACTAAGTTGCAGATTAATTTGTAGATTGCAGCAGCACTGTATGTTGATAGGATGCACAAGTGTCTTTCCTTCCATTTCTTAGATGCCTTAGATGCCCTCCATTTCTTAGATGCCATCGTTCCCTCTCTTCACCGCCACAATATGAAACTTTAATGTTGTCTGAGTTAAATTGAGTCTCTGGCCTCAATGTTCACTGTAATGGCAAAAAAACAGCTCTTTCAGCTGGATGCAGAGAAGCACAACTGGTCTTCGCTCCAGAACAGAACGTTCCCAGAGGCCCTGACGTGTGTGATCACTGGAAGTGTTCGTAATTGCGATCTTCCATTGAACCGCCGATACCCGATGTTTATTTTCTGCTGGGCTGTCATCTCATTATCTCTGCTGTTCCCAGATCTCACACCCTTCCTAGCACCTCAGGATTGAACTCCTAACCTTTCTTATAGCCGCTAACACCAATTAGCGCTTTCCTTTCAGTAATTGTATTACTGAAAATTCGACTGAAAGATGCCAGTGCTGATCTACGCTAACAGTACAGTGGTACAACAGTATTTGTTCCCAAATGAAGGATTCATATTCTACTGCGATGCATGTCTGTATTGACATTAAACCAAAACAATAGCATGATCAAATCAAATTAGCTAAATGTACCTTTTGTTACATTTTACAATGGTCTAAATTGCAGAGAAGTTAAATAAATTAAGTAATCCTGTTACAATATTACAATATTAAGGTGTTTTGGATGTCTATTTATAAAAGTCAAAAAAGCACAAACAAATTCTCTGTATTATTTTGGACAAGATTAGTAATGCAGCGATTTTTTTGGGGCCCTATACCATACATTCAATCATTCATTTTCCTTTGGCTTAGTCCCTTGTTTATCAGGGGTCACCACAGCGAAATGAACCACCAATTATTCTGGCATGTGTTTTACGCAGTGGATACCCTTCCAGCTGCAACCTAGTACTCGGAAAAACTCACACACACTCATGTTCACACATGCACTCGTATACTGTGGCCAATTTAGTAATCCAATTCACCTATAATGCATGTCTTTGGACTGTGGAGGAAACCAGAGAACCTGGAAGAAACCCACGCCAACACAGGGGGAACAAGCAAACTCCACACAGAAATGCCATCTGGCCCAGCCGGGACTCGAACCAGTGACGTTTTCTTGCTTTGAGGCCACAGTGCTAAACACTGAGCCACCGTGCCACCCCAGGTCAATACCAATTTTAACAAAAAACCTTTGGTCATTTTACTGAATATGGTTTGCACCCATTTAACATTTAACTGTCCAACATTTCAAAAGACACACAAGTTGAATTACAATATTATATTATTTTATTATATCATGGGTGACACGGTGGGGGAGTAGCACGATCGTCTAACAGCAAGAAGGTCGCTGGTTTGAGCCTCGGCTGGTCAGTTGGCATTTCTGTGTGGAGTCTGCATGTTCTCCCTGTGTTTGCTTGGGTTTCCTCCGAGTGCTCTGGTTTCCCCCTCAAATCCAAAGACATGCAGTATTGGTGAACTGGGTAAACTAAATTGTCCCTAGTGTATGTGTGTGAATGAATGAGTGTGAATGGATGTTTCCCAGTCATGGGTTCCAACTGGAAGGGCATCCGCAGCGTAAAACATATGCTGGATAAGTTGGCGGTTCAAATGCCTCTGGCGACCCTAGATTAATAGAGGGACTAAGCCAAAAAGAAAATGAATGAATGAATGAATGAATGAATGAATGAATATTATAAATATTATGAATATTATCTTTAAAAGTGATTTTTGCTATTTAATATTAATATATTTTAACAGCAGTAACCTTTATTTGACATATAATAGAACATATTTATTTAATAAACTTAACAAATTAAGCCTGTGCTGTTGCTATATAATTATGCATTTTAAATAATAAATAATACACTTTGATGCTCCAGAAAAATGTTTACATCCTATTTGGGATATTTTATCCCAAACTTGTTTTCCTGACAATAATTTGACTTTTTGTACATATTAGAATCAGGTCTACTACATTGTCCACATTTTATTTAGTTGTTTTGCAAGTATTTAATAATTTTGCTCTGAGAATGTGTCAAATGCGTGCAGCTCATATCCTTCATGTAATCATTAAACCATCTGTATTTGCATTGAAGATTAATTGAGAGATTAATTTTGGTGACATAAATAGTTCTACTCAAACTATAACTCAAGATTATTCCTTCAGTGATTTCTATGGATGGTTTTGCATGTTGTTATTGCATGCCAGGCTTGTAATTCATACTACACTGTAAAAAAAACGTACAGTTTATTTCCGGCATCTGGGGTTAAATTACAGAAATTTACAAGAAATTAAAATTTAAGGAACTTTCTGTAATTTAATATCCGTTATTTTATGGTAGATTTCTGTAATTTAACAGCCTTTATTGTACTTTCTTACCGGCAGCTGGGGTAAATAAACCGTAAAATTACAGATTTTTTTGTATGTATAATAAGAACCAATGCACTTCAACAAGCTCCATGCTGTCATGCTGGTTAGGGATTTCAAAAATGACAGTAGTGATAAAGGAAATATATGTATGATAGATCAAATGCAAAATGCCAATGAAGAAGGACAGAACCATTTAGACTCAGCTGGTGTTAGACAGGGGGCTATGATAACCCTTCCCCCCCCTCCTTCCAGTTTTTAACAAGAAAATACATACAGAACAGCCAGTTATTACATTTAAATCAAATCACTACACAACTCCACATTGATTAGACCTGGAAACTGACTCAGCCTTCCTCGCTAACATGCTTCTCGTGGTCAAACCAAATGACCAATCTGCTTGATCAGCAAAAACAGCCAGACCTTGGGCAGGAGCCATATTGTACACCAACTACAATACCCAGAATTCCAATGGGGCCCTACTCATTAATGTTAATAGCATGAGGGAGATGAGGGCTTTGGGCCCTGTAGGCAGACGGAGGTAGACACGATCCCCCTCCACCTCCTCATTACCAGTTCACGCAGCCTAGCTCCTATCTATTGTACCGCTGCACCCTGCCTGCAGGACACTCGCTGTGTAATTAATATTTAACCAAGAGAGAGATTGAATGGAAGATTGAGGAGGGTTTGTGATGGAAAAGCCACGATCAGCATAGATACACACAACAGCATGAGACCCAAAACAAGAAACCGAGAGGGAACACAGAACATAGAGAACTAGGGCAGAGAGGGAGGCAAGATAAAGAAAGATCTCTTTAGTATCTCATTGTTTCTCCTAGACGGGATCTTTTGTTTTTTCTCCGCAAACAAATGGAAACTTTTGCCAAAGGCTAGCTTTACAAGGATTTGGTTTCTATATCTTAGACACCATGGCATTACCAACAATGACAAGATGATGGTTTCAGAGGAATGAAATGACTGATCTCAGACACCATCCATTTTCTATCCATTTACACTGTCAGAAATAAAGGTGCAAGAGCTGTCACCACTTTTGTGCTTTTTAGGTAATATGTGTACTTTGGGTTTTTATGGCACCAATATGGAAACGATTGTACTTTTATTCGTGCGAGTGTGCAGTAAGACTTTATTTTGATGGTCCCTAATGCACATTTTGTTGACTAAAATTGCACAGTAAAAATTAAATCCATAAAATTTACAGTAGAAAAATGGCAACTATGGTACAAACTGTAAAAGTAATTTCTCGTTTTTACAGTAAACTACTCTATATAAATTTATAGAGGTCATATGTCTGTATTTTGAATTACCAACATCTACACATCTGTTGTTAGACACATTATCACAGCCATATGCAGATGGTGATGAGGAAGTTACATGATGAAACAATGCTCATCACAAACAACTATTCCCACAAGCAGAAAAGTGTATCAGTGTATAGAAGGTGCTCAGTGTCATTCACACAGCTACTTAACACCAGTATGGTAACACGCATAAAATTAAAGTAATAAAATAAACATTGTTTATCAACATTAGATGTAACAGAAATCTCTAATCTACATCACTGATGGGGAAACAACTAAAAATATTCATAGTAATGTCAACAAAAGCATAAAAAGTGATGTGCCATGCAGGTAATACTGGGAAAGTCAATTTACGGTTATTCGTCGTATATATTAAGGAAACATACTGTTAGCCAGGTTACAGATTTTTACTGTAGCATTTTTACCGTTTTTTTACCGTTAAAATCACAGTCATTTTTTACAGTGTGCAACTAAATGCCAAGTACTCAATTTTACTACTGATTTAGTAGACTTTCTGCTTAATACCTGCTGATACTTGTTGTGTCCGGTAGTGGATACGTTGGATCTTTACTGAAACACGGCACTGGAACGTTTTGAACAAAGCAAAAAGGATTTTATTATTCTTCGGTAGTTTTACAGCCACATGGTACTGGTAATGCTCTACAATCTCTACAGATCTGCTTCACCTGCTTTTTCTCATGTTTCTCTGCTATAACCCGGCAGCGCCCCCTGTATACAATCAATCACATGTATTTGTACAGAAAACACAATTACAGCTAAACTTGAAAAATAACTACAACAACAGTAGCATTCAGCATAACGAACAAAAATAATGCACTTTCTCTTTTCTTTAATTACTTCTTATTTTGGTGAACAAACACCACAATACTGCTCTTTCAAAAGACATTTAACTGACTATAAGAAAATGTCATGTAATTTCAATTCAACAAAATGCGCTAACGGGCCCATCAAAATTAAGTGATACTGAGGCCCCGTTTACACTAGTGTGTTTTAGTTTTAAAATGGCATTTTAGCATGAAAATGATCCGCGTCCACACTAGCGTTTCACCCAGCGTTTCTGAACATATCTCCGTCCACACTACGCCACCAAAAACGTATATCACATAACCATTCGCGCACTCTGGGCATGCGCGTTCAAGTATAAACAGGAAGCATGTGTCTCGCTCGGCATTTTAAATAGAGCTTACGCCGCTTTAAACGCGAGCGATTAGCGAGTGCTCGAACAATAGCTTGCCTCTTGCGAATATATGCAGCTGTTGTAGTAAAAAAGGCAGAGTTTAACTGCACAATGCACTAAAACAGACAATAGTGCAAACAACGCTCCCATTTCTGTGTTCATGTTGTTTACAGTGAAGGCTGGTCTGCTGTCTTCCGGTGGTGTTATCGTCATGTGACAGGGGGCTTGACGAATAAGGGAAGGTTACGCAATGACCCAAAAGCCCCAATCGAGTAGCGAATCTCAGCAGCTACGCCTCCGTTTTCAGACGTCTTCGTTTTCCCCCATCCACACTGAGACGGAGCAGCAGCGTTTTAGAATGAAAACGGCCTCTCCAGCGTTTCCAAAACGCTCCGTTTTCGGGGCTTGAAAACTCCGGCGTAGTGTGGACGGATGGCGTAACCGTAGCAAAATTTATGCGTTTTAAAACGAAAACGCATTAGTGTAAACGGGGCCTGAATGTACTCCTGATCAAACAGATAGTCTTGGCCAATCTCACACCACTAGTTGAGCCATTAGAGGGTTCAGCATTAATGCTTGAAAACTGGAATGTTGGAGAAAGTTCTCACATTTTGTTTGAGAATGATTAAAGTTATACAAAATACTATTGGGGGATTAACTTAGCTCCCAGTTCAGAGTAGGGTATAGTCCTGTACAGAAGGAACTAGTAAGTGACACAAAAATCTATGTTGAATGGATGCCATATAATAGTCCTGTACAATATTTTAAAGTGTTAAAAGAGATTAAAATAGAGAAAGCAGTGTTAACAGCATTTACATGTGCCACTTTGTTTTACGCCCATGCTTCATGATATGTAACATTGCAGGTTTAGAAGATTTTGTTTCTTAGGCCCCGTTTACACTAGTGCGTTTTCGTTTTAAAACGCAGAAGTTTTGCTACGGTTACGCCATCCGTCCACACTACGCCGGAGTTTTTAGGCTGCGAAAACGGAGCGTTTTGGAAACGCTGGAGAGGCCATTTTTATTCTAAAACGCTGCTGCTCCATCTCAGTGGGGATGGAGGGAAACGGAGACCTTTGAAAATGGAGGTGCGGCTGCTGAGATCCGCTACGTGATTGGGGCTTTGGGTCATTGCGTAACCTTCCCTTATTCATCAAGCGCACATGACTATAACGTCACCGGCAGACGGCAGACCAGCCTTCACTGTAAACACTGTATTTTCGATAGCCATAGATGTTTTATATTCATTTGTTACTTTAAGTAACAACTCAACCTCGTCGTCTGTCCATAAAAAGACCTCTCTTGCTTTCTTTGCCATCACGTTCATCGTTCAACCAGTGTTTGTTGACTAACAATAACCAAATGCCGAGCGAGACACATGCTTCCTGTATACTTGAACGCGCATGCCCAGAGTGCGCGAATGGTCACGTGATATACGTTTCTGGTGGCGTAGTGTGGATGGAGGTCTGTTAAGAGACGCTGGGTGAAACGCTTGTGTGGACGGGGATTGTTTTAATGCTAAAATGCCATTTTAAAACTAAAACGCACTAGTGTAAACGAGGCCTTAGTCTTCCTTTTTTAATCTTTTAATCAAATAAGTACTACTATCTACAATCCATCTTCATTGTCACAAACACATAAACACAGCTCCAATCAGCGTACAGCCTCCAGCTGCTGACTTTGTAGAATTCTTTGCTTAAATGACACTTGCATCTAGGAAAAATATCCTGACTGAAATGACTGCTCTTGAGGGACTGCCCTGGTGGCTACTGTTGTCTTTGAAACTGAGTTCCGATAACTACCCAGCTTGTCAGGACACAAAATTATGTATAGTGATGATTTAATAGTACCACAAATTCACAAGGAAAATCAACCTCCAAAAACTCAATTCAGGCAGTAATGTCTGTCTGTGGTTGCCATATGTTTGTCATTGTGTGTGTCATGTGAGACTCCTCATCATATGTGCGGTAATAAAATGAAATTCTTTTCTTCATTCTGTGATCTCATGAGACACATACATACGCCATAACACATGATGTTAACCCACGCACTGGATTACACCACATGTTATCTTCTTCTACTCTTTAAGAGCTTCAATTTGACATTCATCCTCCCATTGTTTCAAGCTGATGAGCGTACAACATGAATTGAACATGCTCTTACCGGATTATCTGCAAATGCACAATAGCATCAGTGAGATTTCTTTGCAGAACGGGTCTCGTCTAATTACATCTTTTGTTTTTCATTGTGTGGTTTCCCGAGGTCACGCTGGAAGCTTCGTCGCTCAATAAGCTTGTTACAGAACCGAATATGCACTTATACCCTATAGAAGCAAAATGCTTGTGTGCTTCTTGACAGATGTTGCTGTCTGGTCTGAAACGTGGTGTTAAAGCAGGGGGTGTCAAATCCTGCTCCTGGAGGGCCAATACTGCTGAGTTAAAATCCTAATTAAACACACCTGAACCAGCTAATAAAGGCCCTCAGTAGACCGTTCCAGGCAATTGCACTGTGGCAGGTTGGATAAAACTCTGCAGCATATTTGCCATTATTGGGCACTACTGATTTAAGGGAATAGTGAGAATTTGTCATATAAATTCTTTATTCATTTTCCTTTGGCTTATTTATCAAGGGGTCGCCAAAGCGGAATGAACTATCAACTATTCCTGCATATGTTTTACGCAGCGGATGCCCTTCCAGCCACAACCCTGCACTGGGAAACACATACACTCTCGCACTCACACACACACTCATACACTGCAGACAATTATGTTTACCCAATTTACCTACAGTATACCCCATGTCTTTGGACTGGGGGAGAACTGATGTCCTGACATTTTATCCTGCCCATCAGATTATGCAACCAACTCTGTATTTGAATGGTTCTGAGGTTGGAGTTAAGGATTAGGTAGGTTAGGGCGATATTACAGTGTCATATCACACTACTCCATATTAAAATTTACACTGGTAGCAAAATCTGATGGGTAGCATATTGCGTCTTTAAAATGTGTTATTTACTTTTTGAATGAGAGGTAAACTCTCAGAAATAAAGGTACAGGAGCTGTCACTGGGGCAGGACCTTTTCAAAAGGTACATATTTGTACCTGAACGGTTCATAATGGTACCTTCAAGGTACCTTCTAGGTACATTTGTGCACTAATGTGATTCTGGTTCTGATTCTAATGTGCACCTTTGAGGTACCATTGTGGACCCTTTGGGTGCAAATATGTACCTTTTCAAAAGATACAATGACAGCTTCTGTACCTTTTTTTCTGAGTGTGTAGGACAATCTGACAAGGTAGGACGAATCAACAGAGCACCAGAACACCTGGAGGAAACCCACAAGAACATGTGGAGAACATGCAAACTCAACACAGAAACAGCAACTGGCCCAGCCAGGACTTGAACCAGCGACATTCTAGCTGTGAGGCCACAGTGCTAACCACTGAGCCACCATGCCACCCTATATAAACTCTTAGGATTTACTTTTTTCCATATGATGTTTTGAAGGATAGACAGCTCTTATTACATAAATAAGTGAAGGGGGAGCATGCTGTTGAGCTCTATTATTTTTCCTTGGGTCAGATTGATTTACCACATAGTTTTATTTTAAAAGGCCAAGGCTACCATATTTGCACAATCTAAAAAAAGTTGTTGTTTCTTTGGTAAGGATCATGACACAAGCATGATTGCCATGTTCATATTAAACAAGCCAAAACAATGAACAAAATTATTTCTGTTGCAAAACAAAATCTCCAAATGAGACAGGTGTGAAAACACCCTTATTGCATCAGGTTTGAATATCCAGCAGCACAAATTATATTTGAGAGCCATGAAGAATGGCACAGTTATCTTTGAACAACTACTTTTTCAGTGTATTCCTGTTTGGATCAATTACAAGATGGGCAAATAGAATTAATTTTTTTATGTGGAAACGATTTATTTGAGAATGCTGCTATGAGTTGGTTGCCATAGTGAGGCATCCATTTTGATGTAACAATAGTCCCCAGGGGGCAAACACCCCACCCTAAACTGCTTTGCCAGAGTCAGTCTTAATTTATTTGGAGTGAGTATGTGTGTATGCGTGGGTAGTATTCGATAGGGAATATTCAAGTACTGAGGCTCATTAGCAGGTTTTTACTACGTTCCTAGAAAACATCATTTGATTTCCAATCACAGCTTCTACATTTTAAATAGCCCCGGCATGCCCAGACCTACAACATCTACTCCTGGTTGAAAAAGTAATAATAATAAATAAATAAACACAGTCATGTGCGCTTGGATTGAACTCTTTTCTCTGCTTGATGGGTGTGGGAGCGTGTATGTGCATGTGGGTGAGTGTCTACAGACTCTTTTTCCCTGACTGCCCCCCTCTAGTTTTCTTTTGCGGTCTTTCAAATTGGAATAAAAGGGAAAATTCCTTTGAGTAGGTACTGAATGCGTGCGCCACATGCCCCACTCTCTCTCAGTCTCTCTCCCCCCAGCATTGTTTGGAGCCCTGGAGGAGGGGGTGGGTGGGGTCTCAGTGCCTGCAAGCATCTCTCTCTTTCTACATCCCTCCCTCTCCCCTCCGTCCCTCCCCCCACCCACCGCTTTCATCCAAGAGCGATGAGGTAATCCCTGCCAGCGCTGTGAAGCATAGCAAGCGCTAGAGTGAGAGTAAGAGGCAGCGGAACTGAGTGAGAGAGAGATACATTGAAAGTCAGAGAGGGAGAGAGAGATCTAGACACTGAGAGGGAGAGAGAGGAAGCCGGTGCGGATCTGGGATGACACTTGCTCCAGTGGAACGGCGATAGCACTGATCAGTTGCGGCTGTGGCTTGTGCACGGGTGAACGCAAGGGGATAGGGGCATGACCCGGGGTTTCTAGAGGACTCCAGGGGTGGAAGAGCCGAAGAGAGGAGGACCGGAGCCATGACGGAGAGATGCAGCCTGTGGAGTGCCCTGTCAGCGGCTGCCTGCTGCTTCTACAGGGGCTCCTTCATGCAGGTGCAGGTGAGAGGGGAGCACCCCCTGAATGCTTATGTGTGAACGTGCAGCTACAGATTACATGCATGCGAATGCTGTGTGGTGAGGTGTGGATGAGGATTACATCATCGCTAAAGATACCTTCAGGAGTTTCTGCATGAGAAGGTGCATGTCACATGTTGTGTATGTAAGCATACATATCGATTCCTGCAATTCCATGCAGGGCATCTGCTTTTAGGGAAAGGCGCCCCTCAGGGCTATGTGTTTGGCCCGGTGCAACTGTGCAACCCCAACAACTGTGTCATTCCACCAGCCTGGGCTATGATATCACTGCACAGAGTGTGTGTGTGCGTAAGTGTGAGTCTGCGTGCCGACTGGGCTCAGCTCACTTTGGCTCAGCTGTAACACTAGTGCTGATGATGCACAGTTGGATGAGCGGACAGGCAGGGCTCTGTTGTCACCCTGCGGTTATGTAGTGGATTGTAATGGGCTCAGGAAACAGGAGAACGCATCAAAGTAGCTCTGGAGGTCATGCTTTTTATATCTGAAAGTGGTGATATATTGTTTCATGCAGGGCTCAGTGTACAGAAAATGCTGCTTTACTCTGTCGAGGTCTGATATGTGATCTCAGAATAACACAGGATTTCAGTGGAAAGGCTGGAAAAGAGGAATGGGTGTCGTCTAATTGTCCTCTATTTCAGCCAACTTGGAATGGACAACAACAGCACAGTTTTGGCTCTGAGTTGGGGTGGTGCAACGAGCATTACAGAAAGAAAGACAATACTTCTTTGCCTCGTCTACTTCTATAACCTCTCTGTTTGATTTTTCAGGTCCTTTTAGAAGCTAAAATGAGCATCTTTAGACTGATGAAATGAGAGTGTTTTGCACTCCCCCTATTTGACACTGTCTCTCAGAATAAATACACAGCAAGGTGTGTATGCAATCAAATCCTGTCTGAAAAAAGATTGTTTTCAAATTTATAAATAAATTATGGACAGTTTGCTGAATTCATGTTCTAAAAATAAACGTGCAGTTACAGTAGGTTAATCCTTAACATTGTTTGTGTGTCTATAAATGTATAGGTAATTTAAAATCTATACAATTATAAACTTAATAAACTTAAAAGCATACTTTTATATAATTTATTTTTACATTTTAGAAACAAATTGAGGGGAATTTTTATTTTATTATTATTATTTATTTTATTTTTTTCAAATTTGTATAGGTAAGACAATAAAACTTCAGAAATTTGACCATAAGTGTCTTCGTGGACTGCTTTTTTTAATATAGGTATAGCAATTTATATAGATCTATAAGAACATACATATGACAATTTGTCATACACTACGAACAAAACAAATATCTTCAAGTTCATGGGGGTCAAAGATGTCAGTATACTGCCGGTAATGATGCATGTGTTCATCCCGTTGGCCACCTGAGCTCAGCGCTGCACCAGGAGGAGATGAGGGTGTCTCAGCTGCAGATTGATAATAGTTGATCTGACTTGATATTCACATGCAGAAAAACAGACATTGCCATTCTGCTTTGTGTTTTGTCAAGTACCTTAACATTATGTACATCTTTACAGTTTACAGAATTGACATCAGGTAAACTCTCAGAAATAAAGGCATAAAAACAGTCACAGGGCAGCACACTTCTAAGGTCTACATTGTACCTTAAAGCTAGAAATGAGTACCTAAAAAGTACAAATATGTACCTTAAAGTTACAAAAATGTACTCTTATTGTAGCAATGTGGACTAAATAGGTACACAAGTGTATCTTGTGAAAAGGTAACACCCCAGTGACAGCTATTTACCTTTATTACCTTCATTTATTTGGATAGCTCGACTCCAAGTAACTCATGCCCAAACCTTATATGTATAACCTAATCCTAAACCGTAGAGCATTAAGTCACTAGAAGGCATTGCTTGTGATCCCCGGTCAAACAATGCATAGATTTGGATTTGAGTCCTACACTAGGATGCATTTTGGACCAAGAAGTCCAATGTTTAGTTCTCCCATTGATCCCTGCAAATTCTCTTGTTCTATTGCTTTTTGTGCCAATTCATCAGCCTCATTACCAGTAAAGATGGTGCAGTCTTGATTTTAATTGGTCTAGGGTGCTGCATGTTTATCAGGGACAGCATCAACCCTAAATCCCCCATCTGCCTCTTGCAGTTGCACTTTGATTGTTTCATCCTAATCCCCTCATTCTCTGCTGGCTGGCAGCTCCAATCGTCCTTTCGTCTGTGACCCCACTTGCATATGTGGTCATGCCAGTTTAAACCGCAGGGGTCGAGAACCCCATTCACACATGGGGTGAAAAACTAATACCCTGTTACCATTAACACAGACTCCAGACACATCAAGACTGGTATAACTGTCTGCTTTGGAGGGTCATCGCTCTAAGCTTGTGATTCAGTTGCACCGATCCCCCCTTGAACCTCCCTCCTTTTTAGTCCTCATAAAAAAATATTAATTTCATATTCAAATATTCAGGGGTATGACTCTCCCCTCTTTCTTTCTTCTCCTTTTCTTGTGTTTTCCTTTCCAACCTCTCCAAATCCTCTCTGGTCTCTTCCCCAGGGCTGTGGCGGCTTAGCAGCTGTTAAACAGAAAAGTTCAAGAGTAAATCTGGCTGTTACTGAATGTGAGGATAACCTAATTACACAGGGCTGTTTTCTCTCCTAATGAACGCCACGCGGATTTGGAGTGCCGGGATTTTTTATATACAGTACATATTCCCATCCCCCCCCCCCCCCCCAAACTGCTCCTGTTTAGATTTCTTTGCATCCCTTTGATGAATGTAGCTAAACTAGAAGTCCCTCAGAAATGGGATTAGTCTTCGTTCATATTGTATCATACTTCTCAGACTAATGATGTTTGTTCTGCTTTGCTTATCACGCAAATGAAGATGCTGAAGTTGTCAGAAATGCTAAATTAGACACAGACCATCTGTGCAAAAGTGTGGATCTATGGATGAGTTTGAATCACACTGCCCCAACAAATAGCAGCATTTCTAAATTTGACTGTTATTCTTATTACGCTCTCTTCTGTTTAATTGAAGTTGGAGGTTAAGTCTTTATTAAGGTGCCCAGCAAGCATTTTTTGTTTTTAAAAGATGCCTGATAGATGTCTAATAGACATCTATACATAGTCGTCTTGGCTAAAACAGGGCTAAATTTGGTCTGTCAGTGAAAATCAAATAGTTGTCTAAGAATAGACCAAAACTAGACAAGTCATCAAATAAACAGAAATGAATGACGACACATATAAAGTCTGTCTAATCTGTCTATTTGACAACTAGTATAGTTTTGGGATATTCTTAGTTGTCTATTAGATTTTCACTGACAGCCCAAATTTAGCCTTGTTTTAGCCAAGGTGTCTACGTTTAGATGTCTATTAGGCCCCGTTTACACTAGTGCGTTTTAGTTTTAAAACAGCGTTTTAGCATGAAAACGATCCGCGTCCACACTAGCGTTTCACCCAGCGTTTCAACAGATCTCCGTCTTCACTACTCCACCAGAAACGTATATCTTGTGACCATTAGCGCACTCTGGGCATGCACGTTCAAGTCTAAACAGGAAGCATGCGTCTCGCTTGACATTTGGTTATTGTTAGTCAACAAACGCTGGTTGAACGATGAACGCAATGGCAAAGAAAGCAAGAGAGGTCTTTTTGAGGACAGACGACGAGGTTGAGTTGTTACTTAATGTAACAAATGAATATAAAACATCTATGGCTATCGAAAATACAGTGTTTACAGTGAAGGCTGGTCTGCTGTTTTCTGGTGACGTTATAGTCATGTGCGCTTGATGAATAAGGGAAGGTTACGCAATGACCCAAAGCCCCAATCACGTAGCCAATCTCAGCAGCCACGCCTCCGTTTTCAAAGGTCTCCGTTTTCCCACATCCACACTGAGACGGAGCAGCAGCGTTTTAGAATGAAAACGGCCTCTCCAGCGTTTCCAAAACGCTCAGTTTTCGCGGCTCAAAAACTCTGGCTTAGTGTGGACGGATGGCGTAACCGTAGCAAAACTTATGCGTTTTAAAACGAAAACAAACTAGTGTAAACGGGGTCTTAGTTGACTATTAAATATAAAATTGTTTGCTGGGTGGCCTTCTTGAATTAGGATTTGACACATCTGATCTTTAATGTTAGCACATTGATCCATCAAAACCCATTAGGTGCATAATGGGAAAATGTAAAATTAGATTTTAGTGGTCTTGAGACTAGTGTTTTAGAAGGTTTATAGCGGTGGCTCTAACTCCCAATTCAGGTATGTTCAATAAGAAATACCATTACAATCTGCAGGGTTGGGGCAGTCCGGAACCAGGGTTGAGGAACTGTGATTTATTTGATCTGACATTTTATAATTGATTGCTTAAGTGAAAACTGCGTTATCTTTAATCACGAAATAAAGATATTGAAGAAAATTATAGGCAAAGAAATCAATGTGGTTGAGTCTTTAAAATGATTTGATCTAACTCTCTCAGTGCACTTTATCTCAGAAAATATTGGCTGGTTGTGTGCTATTTTAGATTTACTTTATATGTTGAGTGTTAGCGAAATGAAAGTTGAATTAATGAGCGGCGTTTTTCTGTTATCTTAACAGAGATCAGAGAGACTTTTTTCCATGGCTGGGCATCAGAAAGCTTTTATGCTTCCGCCGCTTTAAGAGAACCGTGAGATCACAGAGAGCTGGAGATATGCTTCTAGCTCATTTCAGCGTAGGTTTAACTGCACACCATGCCTCTCCTACATCCCTCCCTCAACAATCCTCTTCCCCGTCTGAACATCCAAGACAATCACGCTGAAACCCCATTAGGTCAGCACCATTGCTTGTTAGCTCTGAACAGGAAGTGTCTCTGTCTTAGCCTCCACTATCAGATGCTTCAGTGACAGTGAACCATCAACACTGCAAGGAATTCGTTTCCTTTGAAGTGAAAGATAAGTAGAGATGTCCTAAAGTTTCAGTGCCTCAAAGGAGCTGTTATGGACCAAATGAAAGGGGGCTGGGAAATGGTCTAGGCTGGAGTCAGGTCTCTTTTGTATGTCCACTTGACCTTTATCCCGACTTGACCTTAGGGTACGATGGACAGCAGCATGCCCTTTTTTCAGTTCACTGAATGCAACAGGGAACTCTGGCAGACTTCACAAAAACAATCTGGTTACTCTTAATTAGATAGAAGGAGGCCTTGTCATTACTCTTTCGTTTTGGTCATAAGAGAGGGGACCATTTGAAGGCCATCAGAATCAGTGACGCATGTATAGTACACTTGAAGGAGGTTTAAGACACAGCTTGGCCTTTTGAACTCTGTCTTTTTAATCCTAGTTGTTTTAAAGCAATCTTCTGTAAATGGCCTTACTTTGTGTTGGAAACATAGCTTAGTATATGACTTTGCTTCATGCCTTATCCGTCCACAAGATTAAGAACAATATCCATTATGGTAGTTTGTTAGATGATGTTATGTTCACTTTTGTTGCAATGTTTAAAAAAATATGGACATTCGAGTTAGCATGTATCTGTACTATCCTGTGTTTGTGACCAGTTTTAGCAGGGACCATGTATCTCCTTCCTCTGTGGCGTTTGATTGAGTACTAGCAACTTACAAGAGTCATAGTCGCTCCATCAGGTGTCCAGTCTGTCCTTGTATTCATCATTCTGCATTACCGAAGCTCTCATCACTTCATAAGAGCCACTAAAGTGAATTACTGTTGACAGGAGAGAATTATGATGCGCTTGATAGCACAATACATCAGAACAAGCATAAAAAATGCATTTGATTGTCTGAGATTGATGAAATATCAACCACCACGCAATAACCAAATCACCCTAAATGACAAAATGATGAGAAGGAAAGATTAGACAGCTAATTGCTGTAAATGAATTTCATTGCAGCATTATCCTGGCGAAGCATGGTGAAAACTAAATGGAATTTGCGACAGAAAATGGCATAGCTGGAATCTTTTCAGCTTCTTTAGACTTGTGTTGTGTTATTGGATTAGTTAGAGTTATAAGTAATCTCCAGCCTTGCTTTTTGTGTTAAATAGAATCAACCCAGTTTTGCTATTGATGCCAATTCAGGAAATTCTGCTCATTTTTATTGCAACATGTACATTGAAATTCTCGATGAGAAGCAGAAAGTCGAGAATGGTGCATTTCTCCTCCAAGATCCTTGGAGAAATCACATTCATATGCCTCTGCAGCAACTACAGAAAAACAATGACATCATGTGAAGGGTGGAGAACGAGAGCGAGGGAAGAGAGAAAGGGACATTGACATCGCAGTGGGAAATTGCTGGCTAATACCTAGTGTGTGTGGCACGGTTTAGCACATGCTGAGAAGGGATAGTGTACGTCCAGTGGGAGATTAGCAAAGTGGCAACAAACACTCACTCTGGCTTTCTGTTGTGTGTTTATCTGTGTGCAAGGGAGTTCCCTGGTACTCTCCATCTCTACTCCCCCCACTCAACCAGGGTGTGCATCATCTGCAGTGTCACCATGGTGACAGCCTCACGCTCCAGGACAACCCCACCCCCGTATCCCAACCCCCATCAGAGATTCACTGATTAGGTTGCTCCCCTCACCATGTGGCTGCGTGTAAATGTGTGTGTAATGAATGTGTGAACACCGTTAAGGCTGCTGGTGCATACATTGGAGTGTGTGTTTATGCACACCTGAGCTGCATAAACAAAACCCTGGGCTCCAGACCTTTTTCTATGGTATTATAAACTCCCATTAGCACATTCTGGTTTACCTCTCAAGTGTCATTGTGCCGGGACAGTTTAACAGTGTACTGTTGCAACGCAACCCTAGCTGAGAGGTCACAGGCCACCCACCAATCTAAAGCCTCATCCCAGCTCTACATGAATGAAAGTGAGATCTCAGCACTCAGCCACCGTCTGCTCTGCCAGCCAATGGCATGCGCCGCTGCGGAGCTCTCCGGAAGAGATGACATCATCTCCATCCAATCGTAGCGTAGCTCAAGGGCTGACTGCTGCAGGCTAAACAATGCAATGAGATATACGGAGAGAGTGGCTCACAGAGGGGCAATAGATAGGCAGAAATGCAGCGAGGTGTGTTGTGATATGCTTTCGTTCAGCACAAACACCAGATATCATGCTGAAATGACCTCAAACGCATTCTGCCTGCTATCAGGGGTGGATGACAGAAGGGCAGGTGTGTGTGTGTGTATCTGACAGTGATATCTCTCTGTGACCTGCCAGCCGGCATTACGAGGCAAATCTTCCTGCCTGTGTGTATGTGGATCTCTATTAGGGTGACTCTTCTCTCAGAGGTTGATGGCTAGACTGTATTTCTATATGCTCAGTAACCCGCAGATAATAACCTTCAGTTAATACTCCATGCCTTTACACACGTATGTGACAAGGAATAAAAAACAGACCTCGCCTTTTTATCTTTCTTTCTTATTCTTGCCCTGAATACGAATACTCAACTCAAGTAAACAAATGCTCAGTGATTATATTTTGTGTCATACAGTGGTCACTGGGTGATGTCAAAAACACTAGTTGAGAATTGTACTTTAACACTGGAAATGCTAGAAAGGCCGTAGTGTTTATTCTGACCATTCATATAATGCTGAGTTCAGACTGCATGATTTTCAAAGTAGTCGTTTCACAGATGTTTTCATACTGCATGACTATCTGGGGTAGTGTTTCGTCGCTGCTTTGTTTACACTGCAAGATGCATCAACGACAAGGGGTTTCACACTGCATGACTTTAAATCTCACAACCAAACACACGAGAAAAGTGGCATGGAAACAACGCGAGGTCACATAGTATATCTTTTGTCATTAACTACAAAATCTTTACATAATGGGAAAGAAGCCTTTAATGGGGTAGAAAATGTACTTATTTTGCTAAGGGAAATAGCAATTTCTCTCAAACTTTCTTCTTTTTCGACCCGGTTATGTTATTGCTCAGATGACGCGTCAAACAGACACAGGTGCTCCTGCCAAATTTCCCTCAGTTTTACCTCCATTTCTTGGGTCCAGATAAACTAAAAATTAGCGCTTTTAACTTCTCCTCCAACCTCCCGCTGGCCTGCAGATACCCATACTAGTGAAGGTGGATGCCGCTCTCTCATTGGCTGTAGGTAATCGCTGCTGTTATTTTCAATCAGATCACATTCACATGGCATGATTTAGCACGTCAAATATCTCACAGGTGTCGGCAACTCATCGGTGATTCTCTTAGATCGCACCTTTGATAGTTCACACTGTGTGTTTGTTACTCATGTGAACGAGCACCAATTTGCCTGTGATTTCAGGCATTTGTCTGCGATTTCTCAAGACCTGTCGGTGAGTCAATTGGGCCTACAATCATGCAGTCTGAACTTGGCATAAGTTTTATTTTTGAAGCTTCTATTGAGATTTTAGACTTAGATATACATACATGTGTGTTTATTTATTTATTTTTTATATGTACTGTACAATAGCATAGAGTTCTGTTACTAGACTGCCCGCTTCGACAGGCAAGAGGAAGAGCATAGCTTTTAATTGGAGTTAAAATGTTGTTTCTGAAAGTTTGAAAGACACATCTAAAGTAAAGTTGTTTTTGTGAGCAGTAAGTTGCTAGGCAACATATTGAAAAATAATAAGAAAAGTAGCAGACAGCTGTATGAAATATGATATATGCAGCCAATTTTAGCGTTACGTCTATTAAAGGTATAACTACTTAGAAGTCTTTTTTGTTTTGTCATTTTAATAAAATAACAATTTTACAATGAAATAAATGAACAAGGTGGCTCAGTTGTTAGCTCTGTTGCCTCACAGTAAGAAGGTTGAAGTTCGAGTTGGTTTGAGTTCTGGCTGGGCCAGTTGGCATTTCTGTGTGGAGTTTGCATGTTCCCCCCCGAGCTCCCATGGGTTTCCTCCAGGTGCTCCGGTTTCCCCCACAGTCCAAAGACATGCACCATAAGTGAATTGGCTAAGCTAAATTGTCCGTAGTGTATGAGTGTGTGTAAATGAGTATGTATTGGTGTTTCCCAATACTGGGTTGTGGGTGGAAGAGCATCCACTACGTAAAACATATGTGGTTCATTGTGTTGTGGCGACCTCTTAAAGAGAAACTAAGCCTGGTAACCATTCATTCATTCATTTTATTTTTTGGCTTAGTCCCTTTATCAAGATGGGGTCGCCACAGCGGAATGAACCACCAACTTATCCAGCATATGTTTTACGCAGCGGATGCCCTTCCAGCTGCAACCCATCTCTGGGAAACATCCATATACACTCATTCACGCTTATACACTACGGACAATTTAGCCTACCCAATTCACCTATACCGCATGTCTTTGGACTGTGAGGCGAACGTGCTACCCACTATGCCACTGTGGCGCCCGCCTGGTAACTAATATGGGTTTAATTTAACAAAGCTACTAAATTACAAAATAAAAAAGTCAGTATGTGTTTTTGTACTACTATGACAAATCTTAGGAATCTTGGACATTTTACTCTGAATATACCCAGTGAAATTCCACATAATGCATTTTACTATTTAGCTTAGTTTAGAACATAGTGTTGCTATTTTAACATATAAAATAATTAAAGTAATACTCAGTATCAGAAAGTGTTTCGATCTTCTTCAAATGCCTTCATTGTAGTCCCGAGATTTCTTCTGGGAATGTACACATTGCAATTTCAGTTTCAAATGTTAATAATTCCCACCAAAAGAAGTGAGATCTCGCTGGCAAGCATTAGAATTGCCATGTCGAAGAGATGTTGATGCACAGACCTAATATACTGATACACATGTGGATTCTTCCCAGTCTGTTTACATTCATTGGCATTACCATATTATGTGTGCTTATGATATAATCGTGTGTTTATTTGACACATTCGATGTTCTCTTTGATAGACGATACGTGCACGTGTTTTCTATCAGCAAAAAACATATCAGGAGTTTAAACTGCTAAAGCTTAAAAATGGATGACAATGTAAATGCCTGTAGCAGCAGCTCATTTGCATTTAAAGAGATGCGAAAACTGTTTTTAAATAATCTCAAAAACCGCCATTTACAGCTTGGTATAATAAATGATGCATGAGATATTTGGGGCTTAAACTTCACAGACTGGTTTTGGAGACACCTGAGACTTGTAACACAGCTGGTAAAAACCACTATAATAGAACCCCTTATTAAAGAGAAAATGAAACATTGTGTAAAAAATGCTAGCTCCAGTAGCCCTTCTGTCAGTGCAAACATGATTTTTTATTATTAATAGCATTCTGACTCATTTTGTAACACAACACACTGTAATTGAGCTTGCTTTCACAGGTTCCTTTGCCTCTTCTGCTGTCTTTGTTTTCCTAAATAGGGTGTTCACCTATAATGATCAGCTGCGCTTATCTTTAATGTCAGGACATCGACAGGTCATCACTCGAGTTTGTATAATATGCTTAGTGTGTAGGGACAGTTTTGACACATCATTGACAGCTCCACGTCTCTTCACCCTGGTGTCCTTTTGAAGGCTGCTGATTGCGACTCTGTTAGTGTGCGAGCCTGTGTATTGATCAGGGCAGTGATGAGTGTGTGTATGTATTGCGTCATGGTTCACCCTGAAGAAGAGATCAAGCACACTCTTACATGTGTTGGCCACATTCACACTGCAGTTTAATGTGGCCCAATTATCCAAGTGTTTGGATGAAAGTGTGAACTGCAGAAATCAATGACATTTGACATTTCCACCATCATTGCAGTGTGTCTTCGCAGTGAAAAGTTCAGCTGAACTTCTTGTGATTTGACATTTAAAGGAGTACTCCACCTGAACATAATTGCCCTTTTGTTTTATTTATTTATTTGAAATCAATAAAACTCACTTGGATATTAAAATAAAACGTGTAGAAGTTTATTTATTAATTCTTTTTACTTGGAAATCATTATTATTTCAGAAGTAACACATTTGATTGAACTAATGATGTAGAAACCCAGCAGGCACACAACATCATATGACGTTGATCTTTAGGTCTATTTTGGTTGCGACGTCAGGTGACCAAAATTTAATATAAATTTGTTGTCTAATGCTGACATCAGCTGAAATCTAATACTGACGTCATCAGGCGTTGATATTTGGTTGGTTTTAGGCTGTGAGATTAACTAACTAAAATTCAACATCTTTTTATTGTCATGATATGGCATCCATACACTGTGTAAAACAAATGCTGGATAAGTTGGCGGTTCATTCCACTGTGGCGACCCCGGATTAATAAAGGGACTAAGCCGAAAAGAAAATGAATGAATGAATGGCATCCATACAACGTCAAAGTCTAACATCAATAGACGTTTATATTTGGTTGGTTTTATGTTGTGTAATTATCAACCCAAATTCAACGTCACTTTAATGTCACAATGTGACGTCCATACAATGTCAAAAGCTAACATTATTAAAAGTTGATCTTTGGTTGATTATATATTGTGTCGTGAACTTACTACACTTTAAATAATGACCGTGGTTTCAACAGTAAAAAAACTGTGAAAATGTTACAGTAAAAATCCGTAATTTGGCTAACTGTATGTTTCCTTAATATATACAGAATAAGATCATGCATAATAAGTACTTCATAAGTACTATTAAAAGCCAATATATTCATAATAGGCAGGTTAATTTAACCAAAAAGTAGGGAAAAATTACAAAGTTGGTGCCAAATCTTTTTAAGTGAAAGTATTCACCCCCTCTATTTCTTGCTTATTTAACCCAGCTTGTGATAAATACACACATTTATTAAAAGGATACATTGAAATAATAACATTCTGCATGTATATACTCAGTCAGTTGGCATTTCTGTGTGGAGTTTGCATGTTCTCCCCGTGGTTGCGTGGGTTTCCTCCGGGTGCTCCGGTTTCCTCTACAAGTCCAAAGACATGCGGTACAGGTGAATTGGGTTGGCTAAAAATTGTCCGTAGTGTATGAATGTGAATGAGTGTGTATGGATGTTTCCCAGAGATGGGTTGCAGCTGGAAGGGCATCCGCTGCATAAAACAAATGCTGGATAAGTTGGCGGTTCATTCCGCTGTGGCGACCCCGAATTAATAAAGGGACTAAGCCGAAAAGAAAATGAATGAATGAATGTATATACTCTGTACTGTCACATTTGAAATGTTTGGTCTTGTATGCCATTTGGACAGTTTAGAAGGGCTTCCTGTCAGGAGTTTGTTTAGTAGAGGCCACTTTTAAAATGTACTACATTCGCAACTTCACACAGAATTTGGATTTCAGCATAAAACATGAATGACACAAATGTTTGATCGCCTTGTGAACGTAGCCATAGTTATGCACACATCCACAGCATTGTTACTCCATCAGCAAAGGTCAGAGAATGATCGGTTAACATTTCCTCGAAGCATAAACACTGCCGGTGCTTGACATGTGCTTCCCAAAGGCTGTCTGAGCTTTTTCCGTGACTTTCCGTCATATTTTTCTCCCTCTATCTCTCTCGCTGAAGGCCTGAGAGATGGATGGTGGATATGATGGAAGATGCCTTTAAGGTTACACTCATAAATCCCCTTGTATTGACCTTTCAATCCGCCCTTTCACTTTGAGGCGGCACAGCCATCCGTTCACGTGAATCCAGAAACAGATGAACTGGATTCAATTTGGCTCGTCAGACTGATTTTGAATCTGTTACCAGCCAGACGAGTAGATGCACGCTCATAGCCCTTTTACTTTTATTCTATAACTGATGCTCCCCAGAAGTGCTGCTCAAAGTCTTTTATTGAATTTGGTGTCTTCATAATTTCAGCTGGTACGTCTTGCAGGCCGTGTAATTAATCTACGGCTGACATTTATTGATTAATCAATTGGTCGTGTCTTAGCTGGCGTATATCCCTTCGCCAACTCGCCCCTGCTGCAGTTCTCTCTCTTGAGGCCGTGCCCAGTGCGGCATTGTGGGATGTGCGGGTTTATTTGAACATAAAACAACCTCTAGCTCTATACTTTAACACTAATGCACAGATCTACTCGCATTTAAATGCTGATGATTTTCATAGACAGAGATGTTGGATTTGATGGGATTATATTGACGTGTCTTCAACCCCCCCCAATCCATCAGTGGTTCGACCCCGCGACCCCTCACAGCCTGTAAATTGGCTCCTAATTGGTTGCTCTCTTAGAAAAACAGGAAGCTCAGGTGTCTCCGGATTGCAATGGCTCATTGTGACAGTTCATGAATATTAACGGCCGTGTGGTCAGGTCAGGCGACTGACTGTCAAGATTGCAAAAATATTGCGTCATTTAAAAAAATTACCACCCTTTCTATACCCAGGTTAGATGCCTCGCTGACTCCTACCCACACTGTGTTAGGAACATCAGGTTTAATGAGTAAATAATCATTTTTTTCTCCTTGTTAATCATTGTTTTCTGCTTTTGAGCACTGTAGGCCAAATAAAATAAAATGATAGTATTATAATTATGCAGGTTTGTTTGTTTCGTATGTAAATACTGAGACATTTCAGAATCAGAAAGAGCTTTATTGCCAGGTATGTTCACACATACGAGGAATTTGTTTTCGTGACAGAGCTTCTACAGTGCAACAGAATTACAGAGACAGGACAAAAAACAGATAATAAATATATTTAAAAAAAAATAGAAGTAAGTGTTAAATGCAGATATACAGATGGACAAGTGTATGTACAGGTGTATTACTATATACAACATTATATGTGCAGCTGTTATGTGCAAATTGGCATGTAAAGTGTGTTGTTAAATAAGTGTATGTGTGTGTAAAAAGTCTATTGCAAGTAGTGATGTTGGTTCCACGATTATTATCATCAAGTGTTCATGTGATGGATTGCCTCAGGGAAGAAACTGTTTCTGTGTCGGGGTGTTCTGGTGCGCAGTACTCTGTAGCGTCGACCAGAAGGTAAAAGTTCAAAGAGGCAGTGTGCTGGGTGTGAGGGGTCCTGAGTGATTTTGGCAGCCCTTGTGCTCGCTCTGGATAAGTACAGTTCTTGGAGAGTAGGGAGGGTTGTACCAATGATTCGCTCAGCAGTCCGAACTATTCGAAGTAGTCTTCGAAGGTCAGATTTGGTAGCTGAGCTAAACCAGACAGTTATTGAAGTGCAGATGACTGATTCAATGATGAAAGTTTTTGTGTGTGTGAGTGGTAGTTCTATCAATGTGACACTGCAGAACAAATACTTATGTATATGATTTCTGACTATTGACTACTCCAAAAATCAGCAGAACCTTTAGTACGTAATAGATGTACAGCTGTTTCTTTAAAAGATGTAAAGAAAATGTCATTTAATTGGTTTAAATCTTTAATATGAATACATTTTTGGTAGTTAGTGCCAGGACTTGTTTGTAAAGAAATTTAGATTTTGAACAACAAGGTCTAAGTGTAAAAATGTCTTTTTTTCTACACATTTTAGTTTCATTGACAGGTTAAAAAAATAATAGAAAAATTCCTATCGAGAATATGAATAGACTTCCAATACTAGATTGTTGTTCAGTATAATTAGATCAAATTATATTTGATCTTTTTTTTTTAAATCCCCAGGCCATCCAAGATGAAGGTGGTTTCGTCCTTCAGTAGAATATTAAAGACGTTTCTCACTGAAACTCTGGTCCTTCATGAAATCAATCATGAAAAACAAGTCAATGGCCTCCGGCACTTTGAGACTCAAAAAAAAAAAAAAAACATATACAGGCAAAACTAAATTAATAAACGTGGCCTTTGTATGATCTTATGAAGCAAAACAGAGCCTGTGCAAGAATCTTGAATATCATTTACAATATTATTACCTTTAATTCATAGCCTTTGCAAAGCACGCTCACATCGCAAGCTTTCATTGGATTATAAAAAAGGGGTGGAGCTTAACCCTACTAAAGTCATTGATTCATAATAAATGACTAGTTAACATTAAGAGCAATCTCATGCATTTAGACAACAGATAAGCAGACGGCTATGGCATGGTTAATTTACAGAGCTATTATGTTTCCACAGTCAAATTACAGCAGTTAAAAATATCCTCACTTAAAGTTAACCACCAAAATCATTACATATTCTCCGAACATTGTGTTGTTGTTGTTTTTTCCGTACTCATTGTGAGAATTCAAACCCTAAATGAGGCTCCCGCTGTTTCTCTGATTTCGGTTACGCTCATTGAATCGCGCCGCTGACATGCTATTTGGCTAATACGGATGCCGTGAATGTCGAGGCATTTATCTAGATGCGTTCACTCCAAACCCGTGATGAAAGATAAGTCATGTGTGTTTTCCTGTGGTACTTGCCCCCCTCTATGACACCATATGCCCAAAACCCTCAGAAACACACTTGCTTTGAGCTGTTCCCTTAACACATAGGGACCAAACCACCCATAGACCCCATATGGCCAGTTTTCTCTTGCTATCAGTCCTTTCTCTCTCTCTCTCTCTCTCTCTCTCTCTCTCTCTCTCTCTCTCTCT
>CAIGQQ010038783.1:3357427-3390496 GCA_903798035.1 Danio albolineatus | reverse complement strand
CTCTCTCTCTCTCTCTCTCTCTCTCTCTCTCTCTCTCTCTCTCTCTCAGTCCTCTGCCTGGAGGTAAGAGAGTAATCAGGATGTTTCTCCTGCGCCTGTCAGTGTAGCAGCAGTGCACAACACATTCACACTGGCTTATGGCTCAACTGAGAACCACGAAAGGTTGTTTTGCCAGCGAGTTGTAATGCGGCTTTTTATTGGGGTAAAATAAGAAATCAGTAACGAGGAATGATTATTGTTGTTACTACTAAGGTTTTCCCTTCATTAGCTACTTGTCCTAAAGTGCAATTTTTGTATTTTTGAAAATATGAATTGTGTTATTTGTGTTAAGTTGTAGATTTTGTACTCTTTATGCTTAAAAAGAAGAAAAAGAACAAACAAATACATAAATAACTCCTCTATTTAAATGTTAACGAAAAATCATTTCATGAATAAGGAAAAGATATTAAAATGTGGTTATTTCTGTTGTTATTATTTCCTTTATATATATTCACGAGGCACCACATCAGAAAGAACCGCCAACTATGTTTTACTCACTGGATGCCCTTCCTGCCACAACCTATACTGGGAAACCATTATTATTATTCATTCATTCATTTTCTTTTCGGCTTAGTCCCTTTATTAATCTGGGGTCGCCACAGTGGAATGAACCGCCAACTTATCCAGCGTATGTTTTACACAGCGGAAGCCCTTCCAGCCACAACCCATCATTGGGAAACACCCATACATTCTCATTCACACACATACACTATGGACAATTTAGCTTACAAAATTCACCTTTAGCGCATGTCTTTGGACTTGTGGGGGACAGCGGAGCACCCGGAGGAAATCCACACGATCGCAGCGAGAACATGCACACTCCACACAGAAATAACAACTGACCCAGCCAAGGCTTGAACCAGCGACCTTCTTGCTGTGTGCCGACAGTACTACCCACTGCGCCACTGCGTCGGCCCATTATTATTATTATTATTATTATTATTATTCATTCTTTCATTCATTTTATTTTCGGCTTAGTCCCTTTATTACTCTGGGGTCGCCACAGCGGAATGAACCGCCAACTTATCCAGCATATGTTTTATGCAGCAGATGCCCTTCCAGCTGAAACCCATCACTGGGAAACATCCATACACACTCATTCTCTCTCACAGACACACAAACACACACACTACAGACAATTTAGCTAACCCAATTCACCTATACCGCATTCCACTGACTAGTGGGGAAACCAGAGCACCCGGAGGAAACCCTCGCGATCGCAGGGAGAACATGCAAACTCCACACAGAAAGGCCAACTGACCCAGCCGGGGCTCGAACCAGCGAACTTCTTACTGTGAGGCGACAGCAATACCCACTGCAGATTATTATCTGTTAATTTTAATGTAATTTTTTTTGTAAATTGTTTACATTATTTAAATTCCAATTACTAAAGGCAAGCTGGAAAATATTTAATTTATTTTATTATTATATATTTTTTTCTGGTAGTTTGACTAATGACTTATATGTTACATGTTCCTTTATTTAATTTATGAAAAAAATGAAGAAAAAAAAACTGAATTGTGATCAGTGTTGTGGATAACGCGAGTTACATCATAATATTACTTTTCTAAATAATGAGTAAAGTAACATATTCCTTTAAAAATGAAGTAATAATATTTGAGTTATTTTTTAAATAATGTAATGTGAGTTACTTGTTAAATTAGTTCATTCACTTTTAAACAAATTAATTGCTGAATTAAAATGAACATGGTCACGTTGAATCTCAAGAGAATGCAAGAACAGACAGAAATGAAGATGGCAGAGCCTTACATTTCTGCGATAGGAATCTTCTCATTTTTTTGGAAGAAAAGCATAAGAGGATTATCTGAATAGACAGTGATTATACTTTTTAATAAGACAAAAAGGACAAAAGTAGCATTAAACTATTATTAATCTGTATATCCGGCATGTAGAGCTCTGGGGTCTGGAAGTTCTCAAAAGCAACATTATGTGTTTTTTTAAGGGTAAATGAAGGTTATAGAGTGTGCTGTTAATTGCAGAACTCCCCTATTTAAAAAAAGAAGAAAAATATAAAAACCTGCAAGTTCTGAAAGAGATTAAGCCTTAGCCAGGTCAGAAAAGTAATATAATAGTAACATAAAAGTGACTCAAAAGGAACACAAAACATTACCTACCATAAAAAGTAATTGTGTAACTAGTAACTAGTTACTTTTTTGGGGTGTAACTCAATATTCTAATGCATTACTTTCTAAAGTAACTTTCCCCAACTCTGATTGTGATTATTACAAATATTTTGTAATATTATTGTTTATTATTTATGCAATACACTGCTTGTTTGTATTTTCCTACAGTCTTCTTTCTGAGGACTTTTGAGATATTTATTGTTTGCACAATCTACAATTGTATTGTATAGACTGCTGTAGGTCTAAGAGTCAGTATTAAAACACACATATATTCATACACACTATTAAAATATATGACAACTTATATTGTTATTTTCATTGTTATTTTCATTAAAACATATTAAACTTAATAACTTAAGATTAATCATGTTTTTTGTCTTTTGTTAAGTTTTACAACCAGTTTTAACTCAGTTTAATATATTAATTATTATTTACAGTGCAATTTTATAAAATTTTAGCACATTTAACAAAAAACCTAAACATTTTTTCCTGTGATTGGCAATCTGTATAATGTAGTCTTTATATTAACACACTTGATATCTGCAGATGTGTCCTACCGATCTAGACAGACTAAATTAACCCTAATATAACTGTCTGATAATCCCATGAGGAGGTCCAAGCGGAGACTCCCACATCCCAAACGTCAGTCTGAATCCCAGAATCCTTCAGCTGAATTAGAGGCGTGGAAGCCAATTCATAATTGATGCTTAATTATCAATCTCATTTGAAAAAGACATTAGCCATGCATAGGAAATCGTTCAAACCCCGAGGCCTGGCAGACCACAGGAAGCACTCAGGGTATGTAGAGATGCTTGATCTGGAATGAATGTCTACGCTGTATCTGAAAGCGCTCACTTGTTCACTCATTCACTAATCCCTGTATAGTTAAGTGGACTATATCAGGAAAGAAGGAGCTAAAATGAGTGGCTGAAGTGAGACAGTGACATAAATAGCAAGAGAATAGTCTGGCATGAATATTTTCATTATGAACATTATACTTACAATCGTGTAATGTTTATTTTCCAGCCTTATGAATAAATTTCACTGTTCATTTGTCACATTAACTCAATAAATTTATAACAAAAGTAACTAAATTGTTAACTTTTTTAATACCTTCACTGTAAATAATGCTGGGTTCCACAAATAAAATGGTCTCAAAACAGTCTCAAAAATTGTGTTGTTCCAAGTCATTTTAAATAAATAGTTTGAACAAGCTGCAGATTTTTTTTTTTCTTGGAGCATTTATGGACATTTATAAAGACACAGCGAAAAAGAAAACAATTATAACAAAGATCAAAACATTGCAATAAACTTCCGACAATACTTTCACTTAACAGAATACAAACATTCATTCATTCATTCATTTTCTTGTCGGCTTAGTCCCTTTATTAATTCGGGGTCGCCACAGCGGAGTGAACCGCCAACTTATCCAGCATGTTTTTTACGCAGTGGATGCCCTTCCAGCTGCAACCCATCTCTGGGAAACATCCATACACACTCATACACTATAGACAATTTAGCTTAACCAATTCACCTATACCACATGTCTTTGGACTTGTGGGGGAAACCGGAGCACCCGGAGGAAACCCACGCAACCACGGGGAGAACATGCAAACTCCACACAGAAATACCAACTGACCCAGACGGTGCTCGAACCAGCGACCTTCTTGCTGTGAGGCGAACGTGCTACTCACTACGCCACCATGGCGCCCCAGAATGCAAACATATATATTTTTAATTAGTTATTTTATACATATATATTTTCATTCATTCATTTTCTTGTCGGCTTAGTCCCTTTATTAATCCGGGGTCGCCACAGCGGAATTAACCGCCAACCTATCCAGCATATTTTTTTTACACAGCAGATGCCCTTCAAGCCGCAACCCATCTCTGGGAAACATCCAAACACACACACTCACACTCATACACTACGGACAATTTAGCCTACCCAATTTAGCCTACCCACACAGAAATGCCAACTGACCCAGCCGGGGCTCGAACCAGCGACCTTCTTGCTGTGAGGCGAACGTGCTACCCACTAAGCCACCATGGCGCCACGTATATATTTTATTCATTTATTTTATTTTTAATTGTGTTGTCAATTATACATATATTATACGCAAAAAATGATGGGTTTCTGTGACTCAATGTGACTCAAATATGGACAAACCCAGTCATTTTGTAAAAATTTGTCATTTGAAACTAATTGAAAAAATTAATCCAGCAATGACTTTATCTAAATTTGACCTCTATTTGGGTTACGACAACTCAGCACTTATATTTATCACATTTATTTATAATATTCATAACAAACTATGTATATATAGTAAGAAAATTGTATTAATAACAAATCGTTAATTTGTGAAACATGTAAATTTAGAAAGGGCGCCACGGTGGCGTAGTGAGTAGCACAATCGCCTCACAGTAAGAAGGTCGCTGGTTCGAGCCTCAGCTGGGTCAGCTGGCATTTCTGTGTGGAGTTTGCATGTTCTCCCCGTGTTTGCGTGGGTTTCCTCCGGGTGCTCCGGTTTCCCCCACAAGTCCAAAGACATGCGGTACAGGTGAATTGGGTAAGCTATATTGTCCGTAGTGTATGAGTGCATATGGATTTTTCACAGAGATAAGTTGCAGCTGGAAGGGCATCCGCTGCGTAAAACAAATGCTGGATAAGTTGGCGGTTCATTTCGCTGTGGCGACCCCGAATTAATAAAGGGACTAAGCCGAAAAGAAAATGAATGAATGAACATTTGATTTTTAATCCACATTCAGTTCTTTGTAACATAGTATATAAATAAAATAATAGTATAAAATATCACTTAATTAGGGCGCCACGGTGGCCGAGTGGTTAGCACGTTCGCCCCCAGCAAGAAGGTCGCTGGTTCGATCCCCGGCTGGGCCAGTTGGCATTTCTGTGTGGAGTTTGCATGTTCTCCCCGTGGTTGCGTGGGTTTCCTCCGGGTGCTCCGGTTTCCCCCACAGTCCAAAGACATGCGGTACAGGTGAATTGGGTAAGCTAAATTGTCCGTAGTGTATGTGTGTGAATGAGAACGTATGGGTGTGTTTCCCAGAGATGGGTTGTGGCTGGAAGGGCATCCGCTGCGTAAAACAAATGCTGGATAGTTGGCGGTTCATTCCGCTGTGGCGACCCCGGATTAATAAAGGGACTAAGCCGAAAAGAAAATGAATGAATGAATGAATCACTTAATTAAAATAAGAAATACCTATCAACAATAACCTACACAGGCATATGAACATGTTATTTATTATTTTCTTGAATAATTGATGAAATTTTATAGTAAAAATTTACTTTAAAATTCAAGGTGGATTGTGGGTAAAAAGTAGCAAACGAATAAAGGATATGAAGTCATTCACTCAGTATTTGGACACCACTAAAAAATGGCAAACATGCAAAATAGTGCACTGTATCGTGTATAGGGAGCGGTTTCAGACACACAAATTCCCAACAACAGCCCGCCAGAACAGCTGTAGCTGATAGGGTGTTGTCCACATGCATCCACCCTCATTTCCACAAAAAAAAAATGCATCTCACCGCCCGTGAGACATCCCATCAGAGGGGACCAAGCAGTTTTTCTATGAGATGACCAGGTGTTTGCGCTCTGAGAGCTGAGGTCACACTCTTGGCTCACCCGTTTCACACACTTGCCCTGTGACCCCGCGGGTGAACACAGAAAAACAAAACGCCCCGCATGGCATGCAGATGACCGATGCTGTTTGACAGGAGCCTATTTGTGTGTTTGTGTGTGTGTATGTATGTGCTTGTTTTGACGTGGGACTGACTGTATCAAAATGCTAAAGACTAAAGAGCGCTGCTTCATTTTTAATGGGTCACGAGGGTTGCCAATAACAGGGACTACAGGGCGGCTTTGAGATGACCTAATTCCTCTTCTGTTCTGAGCTGAACTCAAACTTCTGCTAGTAATTATTTCAAGTTCAGTCCAGGTGAATATGCATGCTTGTTGAGTGTATTACTGATAGAAAAAGTACTATGGTAACAGGGACAGAAGTAAACAGAATACAGTAGCTAAATTAAATCAATTATGGCTAAAACAAACAAAATAAAAGTGTCAATTTGTGGCATTACATTTGGATCTGTTTATAATGCATCACATTTCTTTCTTCTTGTCTTTGTTTGTTTGTTTTTGTTGTTGTTGTCTAGCATCTCCACTTAATTATCAATCACATGTTTCTCTTAATCTAATGAACACATTAGAAAATTAAAGGCATAAAGATTTAACTTAATCACCACTCAAAACACTCGAGTTTTAATAAATAAAATTTACCTAGCACAAAATGTGACATTTTTTTGAAAATGTTCTTTCATTCTGTGTCTTATTAACATTTTTAAATTCTTCACTTGTTAAAAATAGACTCTCCTAGAGTTTTTTTTTTAACCATTTTTTTTACCTATTCAGCTGATCTCTAGGTCTGGTAGAAGCCCTTTTAGCTTAGCTTAGCTTAGCATAGATCATTAAATCTGATTAGACCATTAGCATCTCGATTAAAAATTAATATAACGTTTCTATACTTTTTATATTAAAAGTTTAACTCTTCTGTAGTTTCGTTGTGTGCTGTGACCAGGGGTGGATTTAACCAATAGGTGATGTAAACGGTCGCTTAGGGCACCAGGAAGTCTGGGGACCACAGTAAATACCTAGAAGTTTCTATAAATTGTATATAACATCATTTTCTATCATGTTTTGTAGGATAAGGGTCTAACAAATAGAAATTTACCTTAATTAGTACATCTGTGCATATGTGTCCCCCAACTCCTAATCATGGATCAGTCCAGCAGTCAGATCAGATAAAATTTAGGTTTAAAAAAACAAATAGTTTATTAAAATGTTTATTAAAAAGCGTTAAGATAAACATACTGAAAGCAAGCTTGAGTGATATAAGAAAAAGACAGCTAAATAAATAAAATATGTACAAATATGAAGTGTACATATTACTGTAGGACTTCCAAGTCCCGTGGCTCTAATTGCTTAGGGCTCCCAAATTACAAAATCTAGCCCTGACTGTGACAAAGATAAAATAAAACTAACAAAAAATAATAATAATCAGCAAATGTAAATGATAATTTTCTGAATTCAGATTCAGACCGGAAAATTGGACTTGCGGCTGTTTAGAAAAGTACCAGTACCAGCACTTGACTGATGGCATTGGCAAATATCAGTAAAGCGCATGAATATAGAAAAACATCTCCATATGGACATAAAACATTTTTAAAAATTCTCTAACTTTTCTCTTGTTTGCCAAAAAATGTAAACTACGGTATGCATGTTTAACTAACAGTATCATCTTTAATATCAAGGAGTTTCCTTGAATTCTTCAGAATTTTTACTTTAATTTGTTGCATTTGTAAGGTTTTTTCGATTCTTACTATTTGTTCAAACAATTATTTTGTTTTAATTACTAAGAGGTTAATTACTAGAGTTTAATCACTAAGTTAATCACTAACTTCTTTTGGTCAACAGTGGACATCTTCTGTTAACTCTGTTAAACTAGATTTGCTAACAAAAACTAAATATATTAAAACTAAATAAAAATGTGTTAAAAAATAAAACTAAAACTAAATAGTTTATAAAATGAACAAAAAAATTAACTGAAATGTACAGCAAATTTTAAATAGTATTGAAATATAACCAAATTTTAAAAATGCAAAACTATAATAACCTTGCTATAGACCTGTCACGATCACCAGCAATCCAGGCTTGCAGATCACTGGTAAACACGTACAGTACTTTCACTCGTACTACAATTCTGTCACCTTACGAACTACATTTCCCATCATGCAACTCACACACACTTGTTCTGGTTCTCTGATGATTACACACACACAGCTTGTTGCTAATCAAGGACTCATTACACAGACTATTTATACACCACACTTCCACACAGCCATTGCTGAGTCTTGTTATTGTAACACCACAAAGCGTTGCCTGTATGTTCCTGTTTGCTCCTGTGATCGACCTTTGCCTGCATGACCATTATCTGTTTAATAAATACTGCACTTTGATCCTCAACTCCGTTGTCCAGCGTTGTATCGTTGCAGAACCAAATGTGAAAATGAGTAAAATCATACACGTTGACTTTAAGGGTCCATATAGACCCTCTTAACGAAGCAGATGGCAGCCATACAAGACTACAGACTTCAGTCAAGAGTCATTACACCTAAATGTGTCTGCATAGCTCAAGAGGGAGACACAAGTGCACTGAAAAGACTGAACGAGACAGAAACAGCTGAAAAGAGGGAGGATTGAGGCCTGCTGCCAAGACTGCTGAGATTATACAAGAGGTTTAAAATGTCACACTGTACATTTGTAAAGCTTGAGTTAACATTCTTATTTGCATACTCAGAAGGTCAATAACATTGATTAGATGAATGAAGCTCTTGATAAGCTGACACAACATGACCGCTTGCTCACCTGTGAAAACATCTTCATATAGATGTGCTTTCTATATAAGATGACTTCTTTTTATCCCACTTAGCACATTTGCGCAAATTGCTAAACACATTAAAATTTAGCTCAGATTAAAAAATAATGGGGTGTGACATCACACTGAGAATGCAGTTCATAATTCAGAGCACATCTTTCCATGCATAGTAAATTAATAAACTGTTCCAGATTCGCGGCCAATGCGGTCTGAGCACTAACCCTGTGCTGCCGTTCCTCAAAACGCTGCAGGACAGTGACTCAGATCCTCAAAATTTGAAGATAAGAACTGTCTCAACTTCACACCGAGTTTATTTACAGTGACTTTCCTTTTGCTTTATCTGAGACTGGCCGGGTTCAAGGTTGAGTAGTGAATTCTTCCATCAAGGTGGACTACATTGTAAAAATTGCTGGGTTCCACACCACTGTTGTGCTAGTTACTGAAAAATAGTAACTAGTAGTTACTAGTTACTTAATTCAAAAAGTAACTCAATTACTTTATCTATTACTTACACCAAAAAGTAATGCATTACTGTTAAAAGTAATTTTTGAGTGTCCTTTCCAAATAACATTTTAATGCTTCCATTAATGATGTCACTTAAGTGCTTCCGTAGAAAATACACTGTTGATCAACTTCACAGTTTTAATTCATTTGCATTCTTACTACAAAAACACAAGACAGACTTAAACAAATAGTCATTTTTAAACACTTTGTTTATGTGTTTTTGTTTATGTTTTTGTTATTTGATTTGTTTATGTCAGACCAGCAGCACAAAAATAAAATATCACAAGTTGATTAACCAGCTGAATAATATATTCAGAAGCAAAAAACGAAGTTGCTTCAGCAAAATAAATGTTTGTATTTAACCCCTAAACGTGTTCCTTCACTGCTTGAGTATGAAAATAATGACAATATACAACAAACACAAAACCTTTATGTAATAAATTAATAAAAGTAATCTAAATTATCATTCAGAGCCAATTTGGTGAAACTCAGCACTAAAAAACTGCTATTATAGACATCCATGAATTTTATACATTTTAAACAAAACAAAAACAAAAACAAAACAGCTGCTCAAAAATGAAATCTATGAGCAATTTTCAAACTAACCACAATTTAAACATGGTATGTTAACAACTTATGGACAGTGATCTGTGTATACTCAAAGTGCAAAATTTGCTGTCGTATACATTTATTTCACCAAATTTTTCTAAGCAGTACAACACTATACACTTAAATACTGTGTTCTGAAGTAGTGTCTACTAAACTAATCAATTTTATTATACAACAGATATAGTAGTATTAGTAAAAGTAATTAATAATAGTACTGTTAATAGTCTCTCAGTCTCTCTCTTGCTTTTCGATCTGTGTAGCGAGTATACTTTGCCTCTCCTGTGTGCACCCAGTCTCTCTTATGTGCACTCGGTGTCTCTCACGCACACACTTGATGTTCCTCGTGTGCATTTGGTCTCTGCTTTCACTTGACTTTTGTCCAGTCTGGTACCTTATACACGATGCGTCTTCTTTACAGTGGTTGGTTGGCATCCACCAATCCCAAAATGCGTCTCCAATGTAAATAGGAAGATGTAGGCTAGACTGCAGCCAAAATGAATTAACATACCAAGTAACAGACAAATGCATCATATTGTAATGATATTGGAGTAGCTACATTTTAAAAGAAATGCATTACAGTATTAGTTACTGCCAAAAGTAACGACGTAATTTGTTATTGCCCAACAATGTTCCAAACAATCGATTCATGTTGGGACAACATGAAGAAGTTAACTGATAAATTTTTGCTAATTTAATTTGATTGAACATAAAACATTTAAACTGTCGCAAAATACAATTTTTAAAACTTGTTACTTTTAAGGCAATGGCCTTACTTTAAGTAACTAATTACTTTTTACAGCGAGTGAGGTAAGTGTGTTCTAATTGAGCAAATGCATATGAAGCACTAGCTGTGCTTTCATCTTCCTGTAAATTAAAGTCCATTTTGAATTTATGGACAGAAGCTACTCACTGTAAAAAGTCTTTTTGTGTGCTCTGTGGAAAAAAGGTAAACCATAAATCCTGTTTCCTGTTTTCCTGATTCTACTTATTATTAACATGTGTATCTTGTGGTCACGTGTTCAGATTTTATCAAGACTGCTTCCTTATCTTGTTATGCTCTACACATCACTTCTGTGTGAGTGTTCGCTACAGTGCACAGGTATTGTTGAATGCCTGAATCTATAGTACATCTGTTTATGCATCAGAGTCAAACTAAGCAAAAAAGGATATAGACCACCATTTCAATTGAAATCTTTGTATTTCTGTTCACAGCAAAGTATGTGTGCATTGGTTTCAAGGGCTTTCTCACAACATCTCCCATGAGGATTATGTGTTAGGGCTGTGGATGTTTTTTTGTGGCTGTCTGAATGCATTTGACCACATAAGTGTTTCACTATTGACCTTATTCTTTCACGTACAAATGGGCGCAGCCATTGGAACCTTATTGGCTTGAGACGTCCGGTCTCATTCACTTCCATTGATTTTAGCTGTAATAAACAGCTTGTTATGCTGTTTTATTTCACATTGAAGAATAAGGACAATAGCACTCTGGTCAAAATGCTGTGCTGTTGCAATGGAAGCCATCAAGTTGATGACAACAGACGAACCACCATTCAAAACACTTTGAGTCAGACTTTGATTGAAGATTACGAAAACAAACCTTTTTCAGTGGATTAATTATTTAACTTAAAGGGGTGGTCCACTACGATATCATATTTTAAACTTTAGCTGATGTGTAATGTAGCTGTGTGAACTTTAACAACATCTCTGAATGTAAAACGCTCAAAGTTCAATGCAAAGGGAGAACTAGGCTTTTGCAGAGTTAGTTTAGCAAAGTCTACAGCGAGCAAAGCTTAGGAACTACAAAAAAATACATCCGGGTTAATGATGTCATAAACCCGTCAGGTTACACACATACACCCCTGGCAGTGAAGGGGCGTGGCCAGAGCTGCTGTAATGTTATAACAGCGATGTTTTCTGGTAATCTTGAGTTGCGAATCACAGCACATTATGTTAGTTGACCAATCAGAGCCTTTCAGAGGAACTAGGAAATATGACAGCTGTTTTCATGTTAGCTGAGTACCTGAATATAATTAAAGTAAGATATATGAAAAAAAACTTGATTTCCTACAAATAAAGCATGAGAACACATTGCTTTGCATCTTATAAACACAACCAAGCCTTAAAAATACACTGTGGACCATCCCCTTTAAGAATAACAACATGAGCTAGCGAAATAAACATTGCAAGTTTTGATTTTATGTTGACTTTAAGGTCATCTTACAGGGCAAAGGAGCTGATCTGAGTTGAGAGGTATTTACGCATGTGGAACTGGATGTACATTTAAACATGGTAATCTATTTACATCTCTAAAATATGGACAACATCAGCTTAGCTTTGTTGCTAATAGAGTTGTACGAGATCCAGTACCTCATTTGACCTGCATATGTGCTTGTTAAACACCAGAGATTGTGTGTGGGTGTGTTTGAAGAGAGACAGACAGAGAATCTAAGAAACAGAAATCGTTTTAGATCTAATATGTTGGGATGTAGGCCAGCAATGACAGATATGGGGATTTGGTGGAGATTTGGGTGGTGTAAGACAGCGAGGATAGATGAAGGGATAATGCATAGACGGATTTCTGGGAGATAAGGGCATGATAGGGGCATTAAGACAGCTTAAGGTGGGATCAAGGGACAACAAAACCGCATGGGCAGCAGATGGACAACATCTTAAAATCAGGTCCCCTGGATGAACCGGGGGGAAAGGTCACAAGACTGTGTGTGTTTGGCTGTGTCTAAGCCGATGGACAAGACTTAAAATCCAAGCATAACAAAGTTCAAACAGATGTTTTGTAAGCCAAAATGTAATTTTAACAGTAACCCAGATATATTCATTCACCTACCCCCACCCATTGCCCCTTAAAACAGAGTAAGGGTAAAAAAAAATGTAAATCCTAGCAGATCAGCAGTTTCTGCAATATTCAGATCATCTCATCTGGAATAAACAACCCTGCCAAGTTCAAACATTTGTGTTTTGAATTTCTTGATTTTGCCTAAATGTCTACCAGCGTTGAGTTGCTTCCATGTGATTGGCTGACTATATATTTGCATAATACCTTATTTAATGGATGGTAAGTGTACAGTAACTAGTAATTCCAAAGACATTGAATGATACCTCTTTTGCCCACTTGAGGATGGAGGTCTGGCACCACCACCATGGTACTTCCAATAACATGTATTGTATTATTATGTCCTTGCAATTTCTTGACTAAGCATTCACATCTACTTTCGTGCCTTTGTTTATTTTATGGTCCAAATCATATTCGGCATCAGAGTGGCAGGAGATTTTAACACCAGCTGTCCTGTTATCTCTCAAAGCACTGGGTCATTGCTCAGCAGGGCCGACTGGATTAGCTCTACCCCAGAGAGCAGACTCAATGGCAGGCGCTGACCTGTGAATCTTTATCTGCCATATCTGTGGTTCGTGTCGGCCTAATGGTTTTTTTTTTTTTTTTTTTTTGCGTCCATGGTTTTCCTTTCACCCAGAGGGGCAGCTGCACTCAATCAAACGTGATCTGAGTGATTGGAAAGATATTTGTGATTGGTTGAAATGGAATTAGGTAGGTGGGGGTCTGGTTAAACGCAACGCTGTGATTGGAGGTTGAAGTGACTGGGGGTGCTGAGGGAAATTGGGCGATGAATCATGCCTGGATGCTATTCACGACAAGCCATGGGGGTCTGGAGATAAACACCTCTGAATGGGTTGGTGTTTGTGGATGAATTTACCCAGAAAAGTGTCCTACTGGATCAAATCAGAGACCGATTTACAAACCAGCTAAAGATTGTTCAGTTTTATTCAAGAAAGGACATAGCCGAAAGTAATCCAGAACTTATGATGCTCTGATGTCAACCTGCTACAAACAAAATAATTTGTGGAGCATTGGAATATTATTTAAATAAATTAAATTGGCTCTATAGAGTGGTTTCCATAGTAGAGAACATATTTAATTTAACTGAGAAATACTGCTAAGAGGGTTAGAAGTACTGTTTGTTCAATACAAGGTTTATGTCAGAGGTATTCAATTAAAGTTTTAGAATGTCTAGTCTCTGCATTACTATTAAATTAAATGAGCAGTTTGTATTATTGTACATTTACAGGTTAGCACTTGGCAGCAATAGTACTTTGTCAATTTAGGATTGATTATTTTAACAAAGTAGTGTCTTTAAAGCATGAAAATTGGTAGCTGTTGTCTTAAGCAGTCATTTCTAATAGACAAATACTTCTGTATCTATTTTTGTTTCACCAAGGAATCTATTTCTACTAAAATATGAAAACAAATACAGGTTCATTTTAGGGATGTACCCACAGTTGAAGTTAGAGTTATTAGCCCCCCCCCATAAATTTTTTCCCCCAATTTTTGTTTAACAGAGAGAATATTTTTTTCAACACATTTCTAAACATAATAGTTTTAATAACTCATTTCTAATAACTGATTTATTTTAGCTTTGCCGTGATGACAGTAAATAATATTTTACTAGATATTTTTCAAGATACTTTCATACAGCTTAAAGTGACATTTAAAGGCTTAATTAGGTTAATTAGGTTAACTAGGGTAGGGTAATTAGGGTAGTTAGGGTAGGTTAACAAGGGTAAATAGGGTAATTAGGCAAGTTATTGTATAACGATGGTTTGTTCTGTAGACTATCGAAAAAAATAGCTTAAAGGGGCTAATAATTTTGACCTTAAAATTTTCTTTAAAAAATTGAAAACTGCTTTTATTCTAGCAGAAATAAAACAAATAAGACTTTCTCCAGAAGAAAAAATATTATCAGACATACTGTGAAAATGTCCTTGCTCTCTTAAACATAAATTGGGAAATATTTAAAAAAGAATAGAAAATTCAAAGGGGGGCTAATAATTCTGACTTTAACTGTATTTGAAATAGGTATGATAGGCTTACTGTATAACTGTTACATACACTTATAAAAACTTTATTAATTCTGATCTAATGTTTCTAAATCTGATCACAAAAACAAAAGGCAAACAAAAACAGTGGGCACTTAGATTTATTGAACTGAATTTCAAATCTGAATTACTTCTTCCACAATGAAAAACATTCTCACTCCTGACATCTTCTATTTCCTCTTGCTGCAATGTGTAATGTGGTAGGTAGGTGGAATTGTGGAAATAATGCATATTTTATTGACATTTCTCATTTTCAAATCAAGCCTAGAATGATGACATCACAGATAACAGTTTACCAGTCTCTTATTGCAGCTGACATATTTATCATTCCTATTAATATATGAGATTTTTTGGGGCTGTCTCACACTATTGGTGTGAGTCTGGCTTAGACTTGACTGGACTCTATTTGCTACTTAGACTGGACTCTATTTGCATCTTTAATTGACTAAGGACCGCCCACATGTCATCTGACTGGCAGATTAAGCAACCAATCACACTTAGTTTTATGTTAGCATCATCAATAAGGCATGACAATGCAGCATCAATCTCCTAACAATAAAAGACCAGCATGAACAACTGGAGTCGTATTGCTCTTAGAATTGTACACATGTCCGCTTTCGTCTTCCACATGAAGAAGTTTGCCATCATGAGGTCTTTTTTTCCAAGCAGACCACATTTATTCTGGAAATCCTGATTAAAACTTTTAGAAAATATAAAACACAAGAACAATATGGTATACCTGTGGACGTGACTTATGTGGCAGGATCTGGACAAGTTGTTGACCTCCATTAGAGATGGCGTCCAATGTTCGGGGCTCTTGTTGCGTTAATTATTTGTCCATTGGAAAATCTGGACAAGCATATATTAAGCATAATTGGGAACTGCTCTTTTTTTTCCCAAAAAAGTTTACTGTCTGTTCTGTCTCTTGGCTGCTGATGCCCTGTCTTGTGCCAGGAAGCATAATTGTTTCTCACAATGCAGTGCCCTCTTGCTTGCAGTGTGTGTGTGTGTGTGTGTATGATACATATAACGGCACCGGGCCAACTCACATAATAGGAGGTTTCCATGACAACCAGTGCTTCAGTGCTGGGGGTGTGAGAGCTGCAGAGGTCTATCCCCCCCTTTCCGTGTCTCTTCTTTCCGCTCTGTATGTTGAATTTCTTTCTGTCCCTGTGCCTCTGTAGAGGTTACACTGTGTGTGTGTGTGTGTGTCTGTGTTTGCGCATGTGGTCAGGTCATTTCTCCCAGCATGCGCTTCATTAGACTGCCAGAAGTGCTTTCTCTGTGGAAGAAAGAGGGCAGCGAGAAAGACATTTTAGCCCTTCGGGGGCAGCTCTAAGTGGGGCAAGGGGACTTAAAAGAGCCCAGGTGTCTCTCTGGAGTCTTCAGACATCACTGTACGAAAAGTAGAAAGCAGCTCGATCTCCGTCAATCTCTCTTCAGGTTTTTTTAATGAGCGAATCTCTGAGGAAATGACAATACCTGCTTGCTAAAACTTCTTCACAACTTCTGTCTTCTTCTTTTTTTTCCTTTTTTGTTGTTCATCTCATCTTTTGTTTCTTATCTACAGGTGCATTTCTTCTCATCCGGTCTCATTTTATCTCTTACTTTGATTACTTATATAACTGTATTTTTCTTGTCTCACCTTACCTATTCTCAGCGCTCCTTATGTCATCTTGCATTTTACTTTGTCTCATCTCTCTTCTCATCTTATCTCTTTTCTTCTTTTTCTGATGGAGTCAGATTCACCTTGACCTTTCTTTACTTGCTGTCACCTCATTGTCTCCTCCAACATCTTGTTTTACTTGCTCTCATCTCATCCATTCTTTCCTCATCTTTGTCTCTTTTTGCCTCATTTTTTGCGTCTCAGCATAATTTGTTTTGACTTCTCGAGTTATCTCATTGTCTTTTCTAGTCTCTTCTCGTTCTTGCACTGTTTCATTTTCGTCTTGTCTCATCTCACCTCCTTTTGTCTCATCTTTTCTGTTCTTGTCTCTTTTTTTAATCAGACATCTAGTTTTTGTGTCATTTCATCTCTTGTCTTGCTCATCTCATCTCACTTCATTTTATCTCATCATTTTTTTAGCATCTGTCCTTTTGTCTGAATGCAAATTCCGCATATTTTATTGTTTTATCTCATCTCATCTCCCCTCGCTTTGTCTAATATTTTCTTTTCTTTTTCTCTTTTTTCTCAGACCTTCTAGTTTGTTCATTATTTCATCACTTGTCTTGTTCATCACATCGCACCTTATTTAATCTCTTCTTTTCCTAGCATTTCTCATTTTGTCTCAATGCAATTTCAGCATCTCTTGCGTTGTCTCGTCTCATCTCACCTCACTTTGTCTCATCTTTTCTCAGCATGTCTTATTTCGTCTCAAATTTTGACATCTTGCTCTCTCATATTTTCTTTTCTCATCTCGTTTTTCTTAGAATATCTAGAATATCATCTTACCTTATCTCTTTTCTTAGCACCTTGTTTTATCCTGTCATTTCTCGTCCATCTCATTTTGTCTCACTTCGTACCTTGTCTTTCCCAATTATCTACTCTAACACCTTGTTTTTGTCTTTTTCTCGTCTCATCTAATATTTTCTCAACTTTGTCTCTTTTTGCATTAATTCATCTCATTTTATGCAACTCAGCGGGCGTTGTTTTGATTACTCTTGAGTTCTCACCTCATATTGCATTGTCTATTCTCATCTAGTCTTTTCTCGTTTTCATCTCTTCTTTTAATCACACCTTATTTCATCTCTTCTTTTCTTAGCATCGCACATTTTGTCTGAATGCAATTTTGAACTTATTTTCTTGCTTTGTCTCGTCTCATCTTACCTCACTTTGTCTCATATTATCTTTTCTAGTCTCTTTTTTCTCAGACCATCTAGTTTTTGCATCTTTTCATCCCTTGGATTGCTCATCTCATCTCACCTTATTTCATCTCATCTGTCATTTTGGCTCAGTTTAAGTTTGGCATCTTTTCTTGCTTTGTCTCAGCTCATGTCGTCTCATATTTTCTTAGACCATCTAGTTTTTCATCCCTCCTCTTGCGCATCTCATCTTACCTCATCTTGTTGTTTCTCAGCTTCTCTCTTTCTGTGTCAGTGATTGCAATTTTAACAATTTCTTACCCTGTCTTGTGTCCTCTCATCTCACTCTCAGAAATAAAGTTACACCAGCTGTCACTGAAGTGGTACCTTTTCAAAAGGTACTCATTTGTAGTTAAAGGATCCATATTGGTACCTCAAAAGTATGTATTAGTACCTTAAAATTTTAAGAGGAACACTTTTATACTTTTTAGGTACTAATATGAACCCTTGAGGTATTAATATGGACCCTTTAGGTAAAAATGCGTACCTTTTGAAAAGGTACCACCCCAGTGGCAGCTTGTGTACCTTTATTTCTGAGAGTGCACCATTCTCTTTATCTTGTCATTTCTCATCCATCTTCTTATTTTGTATCACTTTGTACCTTGTTTCTTTATTAATTCATCAAATTATTACGTTGTTGCCTGGATTTTTCATCGTGCTCTTGTCTTTTCACCTCATTTTGCTTAAGCTTGTCTTTTCTCCTTTAATTTTGTCTCATCTGTTTTTTCCTATAAATTGATCTCTACTTTTGAAACCTTACCTTGTCCTCATTCCTCTCATTCCTTTACATCTCACTTCATCTCCTCTTGTCATGTCTAATTTATTCCAAATCATTCATTCATTCATTCATTCATTCATTTTCTTTTTAGCTTAGTCCCTTTATTAATCCGGGGTCGCCACAGCAGAATGAACCGCCAACTTATCCAGCATTTGTTTTACGCAGCGGATGCCCTTCCAGCCACAACCCATCTCTGGGAAACTCATCCATACATTCTCATTCACACACATACACTATGGACAATTTTAGCTTACCCAATTCAGCTGTACCGCATGTCTTTGGACTGTGGGGAAACCGGAGCACCCGGAGGAAACATGCAAACTCCACACAGAAATGCCAACTGACCCAGCCAAGGCTCGAACCAGCGACCACACTACCTTCTGCGCCACCGTGTCGCCCCTATTCCAAATCAATATCTTTGTTTGCTTCATTTTGTGATATGTTTTTGACTCATCTCCCCTGGTCTTTTCTCATCACAACCCATCCTGAGATCTCATCTTTTTGTATCTTGTCTTGCTCATCTCGCTTTCCTCTTGCCTTGTCCCATCCCATCTGGGCAAAACTTCACACAAACAACTCAACTCCTTCCTCAAATAAACACTATAATAAACTTTTTGTGAAATTGGAAAAGGGGTCGTCGGTCTCCTGTGAAAGGCACCTCTCGTAAGTCAATATGAACTCCGTATATCAGCCTGGCTCTGTTATCACTCAAGCACTAGAGTTTCCCCTGCGGTCCTAAATCGAGAATATATGAGACCAGAATATCATGCCTTGTGGCCATCATGAGGCAGCGAAAGACAATTACAGACACCTATATGAGATTCCGGAGAGGTCTTGGTTAGACCCAGGTGGTGGACTCGACCCCTTGAGGCAGAGACAAAAGCAATAACTCCCTACACTTGACCTTGCCTCACTATCTTTATACACTTCACACACACACACACTTGCGCACACAACCAGATAAATGACTGTGGAGCTGCTGAAATCTAGCATCTTTTCCTGCATCCCATGTGTAAAAGACGGTCGAAGAGAGAAAGGAAACAGATGTTTAATCAGTTTACTTCAGAACCACAGAGGAAGAGACCATTAGCATGACCCAGGATTGCAGAATTGATCCTGCATCTCCTACATTCAGACTGAATATGGCAAGCTGTTTTAACATTCAGTCTATAAAACTTTAAATCTATTTAGTACTTATTTTAAAAATACTAGTACTAGTAGTAAAATATTGCTATTTTTAGGTGCCAATAGGTTTTTACAAGATAATAGTAGGCTTTTAAATTATTATATATTAGTTCTATTTTATGACATAGCAGTACTCATTCATTAGACCAGGGATCACCAATCTCAGTCCTGGAGGTCCGGTGTCCTGCACGGTTTCCTGCACGGTATACCTAGTGAGAGCTTAATTAGCTTGTTCAGGTGTGTTTGATTAGGGTTTGAGCTAAAATCTGCAGGACACCGGACCTCCAGGAACAAGTTTGGTGATCCCTGCATTAGATTAACTATTTAATATATGCATGTAGTTATTCATTGGATTGTGGTATTTATTTTTATATACAAGTACTTATTCGTTATAGTGCGTTTTTAGAAGTGATTGTAACTACTAATAAAAATGTAAACAATGTTACAGACTTATATGACTTATATGAAGACCTGACATTCAGATATAAACTATTCAGTATGTTTTCCTATTATGACCAGTGAATGTTTTTGTTCTAGTATTTTTGTCATTGGGTATTAGCATTTATTTTTAGATACCAAAACTAAATCTGAATATTATAACACTTGTTAGTAACACATTTTAGTTTTGATCTGTCTTCTAGTTAATATTTATTTGTAACATTTTATGTCCTATTATTATCATATTGTGTTTATTATTTATTAAAATTTCTGAATTATGTCTTATTTATTAGAAATCTATGATACTTGTACTTGTCCCTTAGATACTAGTACTTAGTTATTAGTACATATAACTTTATTAATAAACAATAGTACATGTTTATTAGAAACTACTACTAACTGAACTCAATTAGGGTCTTTCTGACTATAGTGATAATATAAGGTGAGTAGAAAAAAGCAGTTGTGACGTTTAAGATGAAAATTGTTACTTGTAATATTGTAACATTGTAATATTGTCTAATGAATAAATATTAGGATCTATTAAAATGTTCCAGTACCCAATAAATAAATACTGTTATCTAATGAATAAGAGCTAGTGTCCAATGAATAAGTGAAGTTTCTAAACTAATTTCGAGAGAAGCACGTGATATGATCGACTACAACTGATCCTTGTTGCTAATCATTAGTTAGCCTATCAGATCATTCTAAAACTACAATAAATATCTGACCTAAACTTCATTCCACATCTTCGTTTTTGGAAACCACCACCCCTCCCTTCTGTCCTTCCCTTCTCCCTCCTCCTCATTCTATGATCAGGCAACACAGTGGCTCAGCGGCTAGCTGTCTGGCAGCAAGAGGGCCATAAGTTCAAGTTCTAATTGAGCCAGTCAGCACTCCCTGCGCAGAGTTTGCATGTTCTCCCCGTGTTCGCGTGGGTTTTTCCGGGTCTTCCAGTTTCCTCCCACAGTCTAAAAACATGCACATAAATAAATCGTAAAAACAGTCACAAGCACTTAACACATTCATATTGAATCAATCAGAACCACCATATTTGCCAAAGTAAAAACGGGGCACTCAAGAAACACCTGATCTCGTATCCCTCCTAATGCTCATTGACCAGGCGGGAACCTTGGGCTCATCTATCTCTGAGCTCAGGGTTCTCTGCCGGGACAGCATGCCAAACCTGTTATCAGTTAAGCATTATCTAAGTGTGAACTCTTGAAATATTTTTCAGAAAGGTAGTACTATCTAAAAAATAATCACTATGGTTAATACGCAGGTACTAATACTTAATAGACAAGATTCTTTTATCTTAAAAAGTACTAATAGCATCTAGTAGGATGAAAATAAATCTTAGTGTATTTTATTGATTAAATGTTAAAACAGCTTGCCACACTTTGAATCCTAAGCTTTGTCCGTTGGCCTTTTTATTGACCAGTACAATGACTCCTGTGTTTGGATTAGTTTTCCTGTGTCAGATGGTCGAGACCTTTGGCTTGAACTGTCACACTCATAGACTAAGCTTTATTTCTACTGGACACAGAGCACTGTTGTCTGAACAGACACAGTTGAGACAGTATTATCCTTTGGGCGAGACAGTGTGTATTTGTGCGCTTTCATTTGTTTAGCAACAGGGTTAGATGTTACATAAATTATCTTTAAAAAAGTGCAGTCTTATCAAATTACTCAAATTGTTCTCTCATGGGTTTCCATGTCAGTTTGATAAGACAATAAACCTCACAATTTTTTGCTCAAGAATGTTTTGTTGTTGTCCTCAATTGCTGTGTCCCATGTTTGCATCTTCATGAAATAGTGACTTATGTGCTGTTTTTTTATTCTGTGTTTTGCAGTTCTCCAAGGAGAAGTACCTGCTGGAGTCACCTCCAGAGAAACTCAGGAAGGAGCTGGAAGAGGAACTCAAACTCAGCAGCAGTGACATGAGGAGCCACGGCTGGTACCATGGCCATATTCCACGAGAGGTGCGTTTCGCAATGTTCACTGACTTAAACAAAGTCAGAATAATTTTTTCTTTTTTATTATGATAGGACAGTGGAGATTTACAGACAGGAAAGTGTTGGAGCAGTGAGAAGGGAACAACCGAAAATCGAATTCGGGTCCCTGTGAGCACCTTAGTGCTATGTGTTGACACTATTAGCGCCATCCACAGCTAGAATTTTGATCTCAAAAAATGACTGCTTGTTCAAACTACTTATCTCAAAATGAGCTGAAACAAAGCATTTCTTAATTTTGGGGGGGACAATTTAATTGTTTTTTGTTCAATCCACTTCAATTTGTAAAAACAATTAAGTTAACTTAATCAATTTGTGTTGGAACAACATGAAGCAACTGTGTGGAGCACATCAGTTTTTACAGTGTGGTCCACTCTAAAAAGAGTTTCCTGAAGTAAAAACTCCTTCATTTTGTTCATAGGTAAATGCAATTTGAAGATTACCTTACACGTCATTAAAAACAGAACTATAGGTGAGATTTGAGGTTGATAATCGAAGATATATGTTTTTTTGAAGCCTTCGGTCAACATTATTTCAACTTATTCTTAAAACAGTAGTGTTTATTAAGGGAGCGACTAAGTGGCACAGTGGGTAGCGCTGTCACCTCACAGCAAGAAGGTCACTGGTTCGAACTGGGTCAGTTGGCATTTCTGTGTGGAGTTTGCATGTTCTCCCTGTTTTTTTTAAATTGTTTTCTTCTGGGTTTCCCCCACAGTCCAAAGACATGCGATAAAGGTGAATTGAATAAACTAAATTGGCCGTATGTGTGTGAATTAGTGTGTATGGATGTTTCCCAGTACTGGGTTGCAGCTGGAAGGGCATCCGCTGTGTAAAACTTATGCTGGATAAGTTGGCGGTTCATTCCGCAGTGGCAACCCCTCATGAATAAAGGCACTAAGCCGAAGGGAAATTAATGAATGATTGAATGAATGAATGAATGAATAGCTGTTTATTAGCAGAACCTGTGCAGAAAAACTAATCCCTACAAAAAATTCTGCCAATCAGACAGTTGTCACAAGCTAATCACATGAAATAAGCTCCACTTACTCCTATGAAATACTGTGAATAAAAAGTCAGTCTATCTACACTTTCAAAATTCTTAAATATTTTACAATAACCGGGTACAAACAACCACTTTAAGCAAATGATTTTCTATCTCTCTTTTTTAATTTAGTTTCATTTATTTTCAATGCTTCACAGGATTGCAGATTATTAAACCTTCATTTTACCAGAAAAAAAGCACAATGAGATTACATCCTGTCATTAAAGCTGTTATATGTTCACAGCCAAGTACTTATTTCTTTTTCTCCAATTTCAATTACTTACTGGTTTTAATCGAAGTTTCTATAGTTATGATTCATCTCATATTCTGGCCTGGTATCGGCCACTTAGACGTTCAGCCTGACATCCCAGTGGGCACCTTTAGATGTCAAAACAGCATCAAATCATAATCAAGACGTCAAATAACATGTCAAAAATGCTAATGGATTTGATGTCAAAACCTTGACATCCATTTTACATTCACACCTTGGTGCCCGTGTGACCACCTAAATAAAAACACAAAAGTATTAGAATATAAGAATTTTTGTATTAATCTGAAAGCTGAATTGATTAAAGAACAGTTCTGTAATATGTAGATGTCAATTTGATATTGTTTTGTCTCAAAGGTAGTCAATTGACATCAAAATTGATTTGCATTATTGACATGTTTTTTGATGTAATTTTGACATCAATGTGCCATATATATTCATTCATCAATCATAGTGCATTTTACCACGTAGAGTCTGATTTATTTTAAAATTGGTGGAAAGATGTACCAGTTTACCAAAACAAAACAAGGTTTGGTTTGATTAAAACCAGTCTGAGCCCTAGTATATGAAAGTGGGACCACTTTTAAACAATCTGTTTGGTTCGGTTCGACTGAAATATCAACTCAAACCAAAGACATCAAAATGAACCATGTCAAAGTCATGACATTGCACATTACAGTTCAATACAGACACAAGAAGCGCATGTCTTTGCAGCAGATATGTGTGAAGGAGGAATTCCTGTCACACTTTGGACTACTTTTACACGTCTCATAAGTTCTTCACAAGTTCGCATTTCATAAAAATACCACATGAACGCATACAAGATCTATGAACACATCCTTAATACACTTTCTTCAACAAGAAGGAGAGCTTCAAACAAGACTGAATATATTCAAAAGACTTTAATGTACTAACCTGGCAAACTTTGTAAAAATCTAGTGACTCATTTCATACTTTAAAGCAATTGTTGCATCACCCCCTTACCTTTTTTGTCAAGCAGACCATTGAAAACTCATGTTGAAAGTTATGTAACGCTAACTGAAATAATGATTTCAGTCAGCATATGTAGGTAAAATAAATCACGTTGAGTGTATGAACTGTAGGCCGTCTGTAAAAAATATCTGTTGATTTAACAGGTTCTGTATTTTGTGATTAACAGTTTTTTTCCATTTATTTACTGATAGGATATGCATTATGGGACCTTGATCTCTGCTTTGTGGACTATTGATTATGAGAATTCAAAACTGCAGTTTAAGTGACTTTTTGACAGTTATTGACAATTATTTTAGTAGCTTATAACAATACATTGTATGAAAATTACACAGAGAGAATGAAGCCTGTAAAATAATAATAATAAAAGTACTACAGTTTATTACCAGGTTTTCCTATTGTTATTTACAACACCAACCCAGATTCAATATCACTTCAACCTATTTAAAATGTCCATAAAAGTAACTTTTTAAAGCTTTTCAGCATCAAAAGTTGGTCCATAATCCAAAAAACATAAGAAATTAGAGGAAAAAAATCACAAAATCTGGTAAACTGTTAATTAACATATATTTTTACAGTTTTATATCATCATCTTTTCCAAAATCCCAATCTGTTTACTCAAACAAACTGAGTGAAAAGTCTAATCTTATACCACTTGGTAGCTAACATATAAGTTATAGTTGTCTTTTCATGTTAAATTGTAATAATAAGCATACATTTTACCTTCATAATAATTACACACTTCACTTTTGAAAACAATGGACGTCAAAGAGAAGTCCACACACTGATATAAACCAAACTAATGAGTAGATGAAAGAAAAACTTTGTTAGCCATTTTAGATGTAGTTTCTTTCTGTATTTGTTTTGTGTATGTGCTTGTTTTCGTGTGTATTTATTTGGGTTTCTCTGTGAGTGTGTGTGTTTTGCACCATAGAGCCGTCAAACTGCAGCCCACGCCGTCTCTACTCTGAGATCCGCCATCTGCGCATTAGCATAATGTATTCCTGCTGGAGCTGCAGAAAAGACAAACTCCAGCCCTCTCTATTATAAACTATAGCCAGTCACCATGGCGATACGCCCCCATGCTGCACTTCTGACCTCACACTGTATACTCTAGCGCCATCTGCTGGAAAACAGACATAAAGCACGTCGAGCGTCTTGAGTGTTTTTGAAATGCACAAAGATATGTTCCAGTTGGCGTTGGAGTAGCACGTTCGCCTCACAGCAGGAAGGTCGCTGGTCCCAGGTGGGTCAGTTAACATTTCTGTGTGGAGTTTGCATGTTCTCCCCGTAGCTGCGTGGGTTTCCTCCGGGTGCTCCGGTTTCCCCCACAGTCCAAAGACATGTGGTAGAGGTGAATTGGGCAGGCTAAATGGTCCGTAGTGAATGAGTGTGTATGGATGTTTTCCAGACATGGGTTGCTGCTGGAAGGGCATTCGCTGCGTAAAACATGCTGGATAAATTGGCGGTTCATTCCGCTGTGGCGACCCCAGATTAATAACGAGATTAAGCTGAAAAGAAAATAAATGAATGAATGTGCCAGTTGATACGCACTTAACTATTATTATAATTTCCAGTGCAAGATGTTAGATTAGAAAGTTGTAAATGAAGTAAAGAACAAAGTGAAAACATGATCAGTCAGAACACCATGCTTTGTTGCTCTTTTACACTTACGTTTTTAAAATTCTAAAAAATATTCTTTGATATTTAAAGTGAATTAATTTAATGTAGGTGACTTACAATTATTAGGAATCAACTTAAACATTCAGGGCAGCAACAGTGATATCACTGGCTATTTTACAATACTTTTATAAATATTTTAAAACATGACTCTAGAAAAAGTCTGGTATTCAAATGTGTAATCAATAAATCAAGACTTTCTAGAAATCAAGAGAAAGCTTAACTGAAAAATCTGTAAAAAAATAGTATAATGAATGAATGAAATAATGAATAAATTAATGAAATAATACATAAATTGATTAATATTATTAATTAGCTTTTAATTAATTTATACATTTTTTATATATTTTATAATTCAAAAGAAAATACAGGGCGCCACGGAGGCGAAGTGAGTAGCACGTTCGCCTCACAGCAAGAAGGTCGCTGGCTCGAATCCCGGCTGGGCCAGTTGGCATTTCTGTGTGGAGTTTGCATGTTCTCCTCGTGGTTGCGTGGGTTTCCTCCGGGTGCTCCGGTTTCCCCCACAGTCCAAAGATATGCGGTACAGGTGAATTGGGTAAGCTAAATTGTCCATGGTGTATGTGTGTGAATGAGAATGTATGGATGTGTTTCCCAGAGATGGGTTGTGGCTGGAAGGGCATCCGCTGCGTAAAACAAATGCTGGATAAGTTGGCGGCTCATTCCGCTGTGGCGACCCCGGATTAATAAAGGGACTAAGCCGAAAGGAAAATGAATGAATGAATGAAAAGAAAATACAGCTATTCATAAAAATTAAAAATAAAAATTAAGAATAAAAAATTAAGAAAAACTATGATGTAAACACACATAAAATATCTGTATGCAGTTCAGCACTATTTATTTATTTATTTATTTATTGAAAGTTGTTTTTATTTATTTAACTTTTATGAAAAGACATAAGTAACATTCATACAAAGAATTTACCTTACGTATGTAACAAATCAGTAAATCAGTAAATGAAACACAGTAAAAGGGAGTGTGGTGCTCCATGACGTGATCTTCACTCATTCATTAATTTTCCTTTGGCTTAGTCTCTTTATTCATCACGGGTCACCACAGTGGAATGAACCGCCAACCGTCCAGCATATGTTTTACACAGTAGGTGCCTTTCCAGCAGCAAACATACATACACACTCATTCACACACACACACAATACGGCCAATTTTGTTTATTCAATTCACCTATGCATGTCTTTGGACTGTGGGGGAAACTGGAGCACCCAGAGGAATCCCACACAAACACGGGGAGAACATGCAAACACACAGAAATGCTAACTGACCCAGCTGGGACTCAACCCAGCGACCTTCTTGCTGTGAGGCGACAGTGCTAACCACTGAGTCATGGTGTCTCCTATGACGTGATCTAAATGCATCATATTTGAAGTATTATATTCTAAATGTTGAGTTTTTTTTTATTATTATTTTATTATTTATTATTAGAGATTTTTGCACTATTTAGATCAGAGAGTTATCTTAGACGATGTGATATGTTATGCTTTGATGCTCATTTGGAAAATGTAGGTTTGAATCCGGCTTGCAACGTTCCTTTAATTAATCCCACTATTTTATTTATCTCGAACACAGGCCTCTGAAACCTTGGTCCTACGCAGCGGCGACTTCCTAGTACGGGACTCCTTGTCAACGGTGGGTGACTATGTCCTGACCTGTCGCTGGCAGCAAGAAGTGATTCACTGTCGGATCAGTAAAGTCCTGGTCAAAAGTGGACAATCTAAAATCCAGTACATGCTGGAGAATGAGAGCTTCGACTCTGTCCCCACGCTGGTCAGGCACCACGCTGGTACAGGTCGAGCGGTGTGCCTGCGAACAGGAGCTCAGCTGCTGTGTCCGGTGAACCGAACGCTGCCGCTGAGGTACCTGGAGGCCACCTTTGCTTTAGCTGGAGGAAGACCAGGATCTGCACATTCACCATCTGCCCAGAGGGGGGCACACATCAAGAGACGCAGTGTTACTATGACAGATGGACTCACGACAGAGAAGATCATTCCTCACAGGTAGACCTTCAGAAGATCAACCTACATTATCTCACGGCAATTCATAACTTTTTGATTTAGAGGCTAATTCATATGTTTTATACATTTTAATACAATTTGCACATCCCCCAATGACTAAGAAGCTTAGGGGTTTGGGGGTACGTCTTCTTCTAAACATACAATTATGTTTTCATATGAATAAAATCGTGTGAATTCGTACAAATTAGACCCTTTTCTTCCGTAAGATCAGGATGGATCAACTATTGAACTAATTCCTGATGCATTGTTTTATTCATTCATTCATTTTTTTCCGTCCCTTATTTATCAGGGGTCACCACAGCAGAATGAACTGCCAACTATTCAGGCACATGTTTTAGGCAGCGAATGCCCATCCAGACGCAACCCATTGTGTTAGTTTAGATTTATTTTTTATTTCGTTTTTTTTGTTGTTGTTGTTTTATTGTTTGTAGAGACCATATATTTTTTATTTAGTAGTCATAATAACAATGACATGTTTATTGATTTGTTTTTTTATTTATATCAATAGATTTTGTTTTCATTTTTTACTAGTATTGATTTTATTAACCACTAAATTTGTTATGTTTTGTGAATATATTTTCTTTGTTTTTTTTTGTTTTGTTTTCTTGTGAAGTTTATTTATAAACTAATTTCGAGAGGAGCGCGTGCTTATGATTGACACAGCTGGCCCAGAGTCAAGCTAATGCACAATCCACCAATCAGACGATTCCCATCTTAGTATAAATAACCAAAGCATCTTACCTTAGTCATCTTCGTCTTGAAGAATCCTCCCTTCCACCCCCTCTCCTCCCTTTTTCTTTATAGGGCAGCACGGCGGCCCAGTGACTAGCACTGTTGCCTCACAGCAAGAATGCCTCTGGTTTGGGCCTCTACCCAGCCAGTTGACATTTCTGTGCGGAGTTCATGTTCTCCCCGTGCTCGCGTGGGTTTTCCCGGGGTCCTCCGGTTTCCTCCCACAGTCTAAAACATGAGACATAAGTAAATTGACTTAAACAAATCAGCACCATACCCAAATTCCAGCAGCAGCATACCCTCATAGCAATTTGTAAGCAGCAGGAGGGCGGGGGGTTCTCGAGATCTACCTGAGCTCAAACTCCCCTCTTGCCCTGCAAATGGGAGGGAGCCCTGGGCTCGAGGATCTTATGAGCTCAGGGCTCTCTCCCGGGACAGCATGCCACACTAGCTTATCACCAATCATCAGCTAAGTGTGAACTCTTGAAATTATTGTTTGTGTTTGGACAAAGATGCATTTATTACATTATTGTTTTTTGCTTTTTGTATTCATTTTATTTAAAAAAGAAAATGTGTTTGTGTTTTGTGTCTTAGTTTAGTTCGTTTATTCAGTGTTTTAGTGACCACCAAGAATCAAATAGCTTCAAAGACAATACCACAATACCATGTTTAGTCTCATTTAGATTTGCTTTCTTTCTTGTTTCCATTGTATGTTTTGTCATGCTTTTGGCTTACTGTATGTATTATTATATGTTATTGTCATATCTTATGTTATGCTATTGTTTGTTTGATTTGGTTTCAGTTATGTCTATTTGGTGTGATCACATTCCAACCATGGAGGTCAAATTTACAGCAAGAACCAACATTAGTTAATCTCCTAATCTTAAATATGTAGTTGCATTCTTAGAGTTCAGGTGTCTAAGGTTTGAAATTGGGCATATTGATGGGTGCACAGTCTTTTAATTGGTCATATGCACATGTGCCAAAGATACAGGAGTGATGTGCTCATGTAGGATGTCTTGTATTATCAGTGCCGCCCAGCCTACACAGCCAGATGAGCCTCAGACAGTCGAGCCAGAGGTGAAACCAACGGAGGGCAGCAGCTGGTGTGTGTGTGTGTGTTCATGTGTGTGTTCACAGCTGGCACAGACCCCCCCTCCCACTCACTCCCCCTCACTCTGTTTTCAAAACAGATTTGGCCACATGGAAACCCTTCACTTGCTCCTGTGCATGTTGTCTGTAGGATCACAATAGCACCGAATGTGTGTAGACTTATAGCTGTGCGGTGTGTTGTTATTCGCAATTAGAGGCCGAAAATGCTATACAGTTAAAGTCAAATTTATTAGCCCTCCTCTGAAATGTTTTCTATTTCAAATACTTCCCAAATTATGTTTTACAGATCAAGGCATTTTTTTTCAAGGTATTTCCTATATATTTTTCTCATTATTTGTTTTATTTTGGCTAGAATGAAAGCAGATTTAGATTTTTTTAAACAATTTTGAGGTCAATAATATTAGCTCCCTTATAAATATATATATAATTTTTTTGATTGTCGACAGAACAAACTATCATTATACAGTGATTTGCCTATTTACTCTTACAAACCTAGCTAAGCCTTTCAATTGCACTTCAAGTTGAATACTAGCATCTTGAAAATTATATAGTAAAATATTATGTACTGTCATCATAACAAAGATAAAAGAAATCAGTTATTAGAACAAATTTATTAAAACTATTATGTTTAGAAATGTGTTGACAATTATATTTCCTTTAAACAGAAATTAGGAAACAAAAAAAAAACAAAAAAAACAGGGGATAATAATTCAGGAGGGCTGCTAATTCTGATTTCAACTGTATATAGCCAAACATAGGATGTCTCATCAAAGAAAGGAGGATTTAATTGCATGTTTGTCCTTTCCAGCCCTTCCACAGTGCACCATAAGGATGCCATGAGGAACTGCGCCATGAGTATGGATCAGATCCAAGAGTACCGCTGTCCACTGTCCCCTGTGGGGGAAACACCTCAATCCCCTGCCTACAGCGCCAGTGAGTCCACACACTCTCATGCATGTACCTGAATATTGAATCACACTGATACTGAATTAGTTTAAACCAGACTGACACCTACTAGAAGCATAATTAAACAGTGTAGCTTGATAAATATAGGCTATTGTATCTGACATGACAAAGATAAAAACAGGTTGTGGTGTATTTATATCAAGCATGGCATCTTTGCATTTAAAATATTGTAACCGAGTGAATGACATGTAATGACAATCTCATTCACGTTTATGACGTGTCATGTCATGATTAAATAAGGGTTTCATGACAGTCTTATGAACACCCCTTCAAGTAAAGTACTACCTGATATTCTCTCTGCACTTTGAAAACTGGACTTCTACGCACTTGCACATATTAACATTTCTCTCGTGTTAGAAGACTTTCTTTGATGGGGGAAATGCGTGGTCTCAAAATAAAAGGTGAATGATGCAGACTTAAAAATAGAAAGGGGCAATCTTCCATAAATAACTGTTAATTTTGCTGAAATACATTGTACATTGAACTGAAAACACTGATGCAATGTTTGTAGAGTAATTGGAAATGTTTGAATGTAAATTGGAGGACCGGAACTATGGCTGCGTCCGAAACCGCATACTTCCATACTATACAGTACGCTAAAAATTGTATGCGAGCCGAGTAGTATGTCCGAATTCATAGAATTTGAAAATCAGTATGCGAGATATACCCGGATGACTTACTACTTCCGGCGAGATTCTGACGTGCGCATCCCATGCACGCTGCGCTATCCCATGATGCCCCGCTAGAGAATTCATGAATGGGAGTGAAGCGACGCAACTGACGCAGGTAGGTCACGTGACCATGACAAAATGGTGGATGTAGTACGTCCGAATTCCATTCATACTTCTCACATTCGTACTGTATAGAACGTACTTTTCTAAAGGCCGAGCAGGACGTTTAAATTAAAATGCAGTACCTACTGAGTAGTAGGCGGTTTCGGACGCAGCCTATTTTTATTTATGGGGTCTGCCTGCTTTGATTGGTTAGCTGTCCCAGTCAGCTGCTGATTGGTCAACCTCTTAGATCATCTATCAGAAAAGAAACTCCACTTGCTTTAATTGACTTTCAGCTCCTTTGGTTTAATGGCCAGCTGTAATCCGTAGTTGTTTGGATACCCATTCAATTTTTTGACATAGTGAAATCACTTACTCAATTGGCAAAAGCAATCAAATTGGGGGTTGGTGGGTGGGGGTGGGGGGTTTAGGTAACATGGTGTAGGTAAAAAAAATAAAAAGTCAAAAAATATACAACAGTACGTGTGAGGGAGCCGTAGGAGAAGACATGGTGGGGGATTGAATCCAAATGCTGGAAGTTTATTAATCAAACAGTGTACATCAAACAAGGGCTGAATCGTAGTCATAAATCAGGCAAAGTCAAGCAAACAAAGAGGCAGTCCGAAAAAGCAAACAAGACAGAATCCAAAATCCAAAAAGCAGTCAGAGTCAGGCAAAAAGGCAAACATACTGTAGGAAAAACTCTTGCTAAGGCAGTGAAACTGGCAATACTTCGCAAAGAACAGACATAAGTAGTGTGCTTATATATGGTGGCTACCAGGAAGTACCACCGAGGAAGAACCCAGTCAATATTCGTGAAAGAGCTCCCTCTGGTGGGTGGGTGAATGGTGATCGGACACATTCGTTACAACATGAGACACTTCAGCTAAGTGATTTCTGTTCTTTAGGTTTGCTCGCATTGTGCTTTGAAGATTGTTTACATTAGTGGTTCCTGTCCTGTTTTCACAGTATACTGGCTAAGCACTAGGTATATCACTTTCAGAGCTCACGTTCAGGTCTTAGACTTTCTGATTAATGAGTTCCCTTGTCCCCCTAGTACAAAACCACTGCTGAAAGACCCCCAGCATATTACATTTTGCATTTTTCCTCAGTTCGACACATCCATTTTAGGTCGTGCAGTATCTACAATAAGCCCCCTTATCCCCACACTGCTTCAGAATCCCCAACAATGCACATTTTGCATTATGCAAGACACCCATTTCAGGGCTGTATACAAAATTGCACCCTATACCCTTATAGGTATTATCTAGCCTTTGAATGTACTTCAGTTGTGCACTCATTATTGTGGTGGTGCATTGTGGGATTGATTGAGTGCACTTTAGATTGTCCATTATCAATTCAGACACCACTACAAAAGTTTGCTCCCTTAACTTGTGCACTTTTTAAGGATATAGGGAGCGATTTTGGATACAGCAGGTTTTGCTCCAGAAACATGACTGGAGCCACTGTATTATATTTACAGATACAATACAGATATATAAGACTAGTAGGTAACACTTTATTT